>QVNZ01015950.1:0-112893 GCA_014825645.1 Pseudomyrmex dendroicus | reverse complement strand
AAGCCAATACGTTATCCTCTCTGATAATCCGTGTGTCAAGAAAGGCAATACTACCGTCCGACTCCATTTCATGTGTGAACTGTATCTTATTATTATTATTATTATTATTATTATTATTATTACTATTACTATTATTATAGACACACAAACAGATTAATCATGCTCACCAGATCACAGCGAAATCGAACAATGCGCGCACGTGCAATTCCCAGTATACCGTTTAAATTCAGCGTTCCATTGTTGTTCTTTTCACAATGTTGTATATAATTCGGGCTTGCGCGGTATACGTGTGTCTCGGTACTTGGGTCATCGTTAACGGCAGCGTTACAGCGCCTGGCGGTGCAATTTCCGTGTATCCGAGAGCATCGTCACTCTAATTATCTCTGGGACAATGCGCTAAAAGACTGTCGAGCGTGTTGTAAAACCAATATTTCTCTCCTCGCGCATCAGTGCAAATTTACGAGGACGCGAGAATTCTCGCGTGCGCGGAATTCGGAAACTCGTCGACAGAATCGAACGTGTTTTAGCGCGCGAGACAGCTCTCCGCGCGGATATTTATTAATCGGGACAAACAAGATTATCCAAGAAGCGTCGTTACTTCGATCGTCGTCGCGAGAGAAACAGGTGCGAACCGCGACGTACGTACGCGAATTTTCTCATTTGACGCGAATTATGCCGCGAGTGTATATACACATGCGTGTGCGGAGGTGAGGCGTAAAATTATCTCAGGCAGCAATGCCGTCTTTCACGTCGGAATCTACGTTCTCGCCACAAATGCCGAGTTTCTCTCTCTCTCGTACGTATCTCCGGCAAACGCGCGTTTGTTTTCGCCGGAGCACCCCTTCGTCTTAGCAACGCGGCGGCGGCTCATCCTCCGCTGATCTCATTGACTTAGAAATTGTTTAATTAAAGGCATCCCTTATAAATTCACTGACGCAATATATTTTAATAATGCGATTCGACAATTCATACGCGTGTAAAGTGAAAAAAACTTTCCTTCGACCATCAAAGTGACACGCGAGAAAAAAAACGTACATCTGTTAGGAAATATTTATTTGATAAAAATCAAATTGGTAAGCGGTTTATTCACGTAATAATTGTGTGAAAATTTACAAATTGGTTTTATATCATGATGAGTTTATATGTAATAAAAATTATGCTCATTTATTTGTTTTTTTTTTTTTCTATTTACGTCAACTATTAAAGGTCTTTATTCTCTCAAGTAATAAGTATAATCTAAAGTTTTTATTTATTTATCTGCATTTATGTTGATACGGTAAAACGCGCAGCATAGTTTTCTTCCGCAGTTAACTCGGTAAATCGGACGACGGAATGGTGAGGCGCGGTAAATTGCCACGCGGAGAAACGCGTGGCATTGTGTGATCGTCGCGAAACAATGTCGGAGGGACGGGATTGTGTGCGCACAGTTTACACTCGAAAGTTTTCGAACTTTGCGCAAATTATATCGCGACAGGCCGAACGTGCACGATGAAGCCGGTTGTTTCTCCCGCGGCGTTTCGCAATTATAGCTTTCTCGCGGAATTTACGATGGAAGATCTTATATATGTGTGCGAGCGAATTGCGCGATTGTGTGACAAATGAATATCATTCCGAGGGATTCGATGCGCGGCGGAAGTGCGTATCTTTTCCGCGCGAAGAACGTCTTTAAATTCGCTCTCGGCTGTGTCTGACATTCTGCGTGTAATTATGCAAATTACACGCAAATAAAACATATTACGTTTGATATTACGTTGCTCGCGCTCTCGATCGTCGCGAGACGAGCGGAAAGAGAGAGAAAGAGAGAGAGAGAGAAGAATGGCGATCCATAACTTATATAAGGAAGTTTTCCCGCTACAAATCAGGCTGTTATCGTGTAACCTTAAAGCGCGCGTCTTCGTTATTGTCTCTCCCGCGGCGCCGCGCGATTGTTTTCTCGCAAGATTTACGACGGAGCTCCCGAATCATCCGCGGTAAACTTTGACGTTGTATTAAAACGCGATAACACGGACGCGTTGTTTGCGCCCGTTGTGTTTCACGGAGCGCGCGCGTAAAGGACTTTGACACTTTTGCCGGGGATAAGAAACAAGGTCGTTTCTCTCGCGCGCCAGGTAAAATATTACGCGAATATAAATACAACTTATTCTTCCTGAATAGTTACAAAAGACGAAACGAAGGATGAATTGAGAGCGAAAAATTGCGCAAACATCTTTGTACCTACTTCGCAAAGATGTTCCGAATTAAGTAAATCGAGAATCGCGTGATTGATTATAAAACTACTCGTTCCCGGCGATGTTCTCTATTTGTCTCACTTGTCTCGACTTTGTTACCGCGCGACGCTTCCCGCGGATGAGAATAGAGGATACGTGGCCAACGGGGGGATAGAACGGAAGAGAAAGAAATATAAGGAATTCTCGGGAAGTACGTGAGAGATTCTTGCGTCTCTCTCTTTTTCTCTTTCTCTTTCGAAATACGATTACATACTGCAGTACATCGGATGACCGTTCGCACGCGTTCCGTCGCGTTTCAATTTCTTCTTCGGACGCATCATTGCATGGTACCGTTCGACAATTAATTCGACGACATTACACACGGGGCGACAGTCGTTTTGCATTACGCGGTCGTAAACTTTTTTAATTACTTTACATACCGACGGAACGCGAAACCTGACAGAAAAATCGAATATTTAAACCAACCACTATCTGTTTACGTGCGGAATAAACTTTTCCGTGAAGTCGAGAAAATAATTTCGAGCCTTTGACAATTTTTTTATTTTGCGTTTATTCCTTTTTACTTTATAGTAAAAAAAAAGAAAGGAAGGAAGGAAGAAAGAAACGAGAAATGGAAGCGACGCATAGTAACTCCATAGCGCGGGTTCATATGCCACTCTCATGTCCTACTCGCTTTCCGGGTTCGCTATTGAGTTAGCTTATCGTACCACAATTCGCTCTATGTACGAATCCGTGAAATCCGTAGATCGCGAACAAACTCGCGAGAGAGAGAGAAAGAGAGAGAGACAAGTACGAATACGAGATTTCGGGCTTTTTTCGCGCAGCAGTACTTCGTAATGCTATTATTGCTACCCCCCTTGCCTTCGATCGGAAACAATCACGACGGCTCCCGATTCGTTATGTAACTCGGATTTATGAAATTCCGCGCTGTCGGAAGAGAATCGCGTATATAAGAATGCGCGTTTTTTTTATGAAGCGCGCAACATATATACACATATGTGTATATATGTATGTGTATATATATATATATATATATATATTTATACACATCGCGTTGAACTCGTGTGTACATTTGCGCGATCAAAATTAATTTCTCCAATAATTTTCAATCGCTAATGAACAATTGTGAAATATACATATCACGAGAAGGGATTAAAACTCTCGGTGATGAATTGTCACAATTTTTCTTTCTCTCTCTTTCTCTCTTTCCTTTCTTCACGTCACGGCCTGTATTTTCCTTGATAAAATGGACCTACATGTACACACATACAACAGGTTGGTCGTTATTGATTCGGTATAATTATTTTATTATCACATAATGTTGACTGCGACGAACGGTCAAAAGTCCGGCACGTAAAGCCGACAAATTATATTGCACTATTTCGATTGTCCATTAACGCGGTTAAAAAGGTATGCGCGTGGTAATTGCGATTGGAATTAGTTATTAAATTGCTAATATCTTGAAACTGTATTACTCTCTCTCTGGCAGCGCATCGCGCACTATACATTTTCCATTATGTCCGCGCGGACATATAAATGTAAATGAACGCTTCAGCAGGGGAGGAGGGGGAAAAGAGAGAAGGGAAGCTCTATGTTGCATAAGAAAAATCAATCTGATAGAAAGTTCCGAGCCGTTTCCTGCGCGTCTCGCGTTTCCGGGAAATAGCATGACTGACGTTCAGTCTTTTTCATGAACTCGACGCGCTTCATATATATATAAATACTATATATTTATATAATGTATGCGTTATATGTATACATACATATATGCAGGATACTTCGCTTAATTTGACATGAATTATTCTTTTTTTAGAATCATAATTACATGTTTTCGAGATATCTCATACACATCTACAAAGATTAATTTCCGAGAGGAGAATGTCGCTCTGCTATTTCTGTCGAGAACTGTAATTTGTTCTTTTTCTTTATGGTTGATAGCATTAAGTCATTCCGCGTATCAAAGTAAATGACACGGAAAGACGAACGTGTCTCGCGATATATTACATTATCTATATTTGATATCGTGTGTTTTATATATTCTCTTATATATTCTTATATATAAAACATCAAGCCGAAAGACCACCTATAATTGAACTGTGTGAGATTTTTTTATTCCGATTTGCACGCGTCAGATGCGAGTTAGATTGCAAAGAGAAAAACAGAGAGGAAGAAGAGAGAGAGAGAGAGAGAAAAGGAAGACTATATAAGCTTGTCGAGCGACATATCCGAAAACTATATCTGACAGTCGCGACAGGAAGATATTTTATTATTTTGCGTACGTGAATCTCGCACCCAAACAATACAGTGACAGACATTTCGATCGACGTCAGATTCAAAAGGCTTCCTAATCGCGCCGATCGGAGAGCGAGCGCGCAGTTTGCAACTTATTTTTAAAAAAATTGCATAAAACGTTTCTAATTTACATAGTGATTTTCTGTGATTAACAAAATTTTTATAATTTACTTTTTAAATTAATATTGTTATTGTACGTCAGCGCTATTATTTTATCAGCATTATTTTGTATTTGGAAACAAAACCCTTCATATATTTATATTTCAGTTTGAAAATATATTGAACTATACGAACAAAAACGAAAATATATTGAACTAAACAAACAAGAAAGAATCAAACTTACGCGCGATTATTTTACAATCTATATGGGACGTGACCGGATTAAGAGACATGTTACAAATCCGGACGATAAAAGTTCTGTTAATCACATGTGTTACAACGTTATATTTTTACAGCCACGATAGAGTAATATCAATCTAGCTCATCTCGAAAAAGTAATCCCCGCCGTGTACGATTATTAAGCCGTTTTTCCATTACGTCGGTATTACATATTTTATTTCTGTATATATATATATTTTTTTTTTATCCGGTATCATCGTAATCTGTATAACGCGATGTATACACGAACTCGTCTTTGCGCGAATTTAGCTTTTTCATAAAAAGCGCATATTTTTTTCCTATTGATCACCGCGAACGAAACCTCGTTGCTTTATAAAACAGAATCGTCTCTTTTATAAAAAGAAGATCGAGCACAAAGAGACATGCGCAGACATGTTGTATCTGTTTCGCAAAATGATCTCGTAAAAACACGGTGCAATACAAATAACTTTATATTTATATTTCAGGACGGAGCGTACGTGAAGCAAAGCGACATGGACGGTTTGGGACTCTGCCCTTACGATCCACGACACAATAGCACAGCGGTTTTCGCCGGTAAGTTTTTACAAGAGCGCGCAAATCGAACGACGTATATATATATTCGATCTCCGCAGTTGTCTGTCTGTGTGGACCACGCGAAACCAATTTCTCGATGAAATCAGAAACCGTATATATATGAGTAACAATTTTCCGTATTATTTTATCTGTGGTCGCCGCTTTATTCTCCGGAACATCGAACGTTCGTGGAAGACGACGTATGTATTGCCAATATCTTGAGTTCTCGGGAGAAACAAATCTGACGAGATTTTATTCGAACGTTTTTTACGCAAATTTTCGAAGAAGTTTAGCTTCGAAAAGAGTGGGTTTTTTTGTCCCGCGGGAAAAATGACAGCGATTTTTTTAAATGATCGTTGTGGAAACACATATGTTTCTACACCGATTTTTAACATATATATTTTTTCTGCGCGAACTCCACCACGTCACTCTGTATATAACGCGAAAAATCGCGTCTGTCTGCGGAAAATATTTGTCGAGAAGATTTTTATTACATTTTGAAACACATGTGTCGTGCGCGCTACGCGCGCCCAGATTTGACAGGCGACGCGTGGCTTTGACGACGCTAAGTGCCACTCGAGAGATTCGACCGCTCGACAAACGAGTGGAGTAGCTTGTGAGAACGAGAAGTTTCAGCGCGAATATTCACGAGTCCTCTTAAAAATATATACTCGAACGTTTCAACGGATGATTCTCGAATTGTTTGTTTTCCCGGGCAAAGATGTGATATTATAATAAATATATATATATATTTCTTCCACTTTTGTTCTCTCAATTATTTTCCTCCTTCGCTAATTTATACAATTTATTTGCTAGTTTATTTCGCGTAAAATACAAAAATGAATCTATGGAACTGATGCGTTCCGGTTGAATGTAAATAGATTTGTTGTTAAAAAATCTATAAAGAAATGACGTGCAATTATTCCGGATCGCGCGCTATATTTCACATTTAATACGAAATAAGCCGAACCTTTCTCACTCGCTTCCATCGCTACCAGTGTACCAGTGTACCCTTAATTCCAGTTTCATTATCCTGGAATTAGGTAGACAGTTTTGGATGACATAAACAGTAGAGAAATATATCGCAAGCTACATTTATACAGCATTGTTTGTTATGGACTATATATACGGTATTCATACAGCAATGTGTGCATGTGTGTGACGATTAATCTTTCTTTCATTAATAAATTTTAATTTGTTCTTACGTGTACGTTATATCATCGTATAAATCTTCAATTTAAAAAACACATGCAACAGTAGTGTTATAAACAATTATTTTTTCACAATAATGTTTTTAATTATTAAACAAGGCATCCCAAATATCTATTTTAATTTAATTATCTTAATTGGGGTTACGTGACGATAAATTTTTGTTACGATAATTGCACTTGTTTATTCTTCAAACGCCTTGCTTATATATTCTCCATTTTTTGCTTACGACCAATTCATCCGCAAACGCGAGCAACAGTTTATTGTGCGATCTTAATTAGACGATAAAATAAAAAACACACATTTTGCATGCGGCGTACACAGGGAAACTTATACTACTCTTGATGTCAAATGTGCAGTTTCATACTTGAACGTTGTAATTTGCTAATTACAACGCGCGTGTCTCGCGTACGCTCGCCAAAGTGCCACGTGAGTGAATCAATACTTTGACTGGAGCAAACGATGCATTGCTTGAATGAAGTCGTTTCTCTCTCGGAACGCGTATGATATTTCTATGTAAATAGTGTCTTTGTCGGGAGGAAGAGAGAGAGGGGGAGGGTATACACACGAGAGATTCGAACTTGGCACAGAAGATATTACCTTCTATTCATTTAATTACTTCACCTTGTGGACCGGCAAAGTAATTAAATTCATAAAGGAAGTTAAAAATACATGCGCACAAACTATCTCTCAAATCTCTCATATTCTTTTATGTGCGGATAACTTGATTAATTTCACAGAAGTTCTTTATGAGCAAAAGTTTACTTTGACATCACTTTTTTTTTCGCGATCTTTGAAGCGAATCTTAATTTATATTAATTCACAGTTTTTCTTTCTCTCTGCAAAAAGGAAAAGATAAATATTAAACTCTAATATTCTTTCTCGTCTCTCTTAAAATACGAACGATACTAATGCAATAACGATAAATGTTAACGATATTGGTGATGACATAAGAAGCTCATTCATGTCGAGCGTGACAGTGTAGCAATAAAAAAATAACAAAAAGAAAAAAATACATTAACATCGGAACAGTGACACGATTGTACACGTGTATTTAAATTAGCGTTTTTTTCCATGAAATCCTGAAAAAAAAATCCTGACCTACCGTTTGATTTTCTGGCCACAATCTGTCAAACGGCGGTAATAACGTAATCGAAAATGTAACAACATTTTTTTGTTGTTATATAACGCAGACATATAACAAGCTCCAGTCGTAATAAAATCGGTTGTCGCGCTCTCTCGATATATCTCGAAACACGATTTATCAAAATTGACATTTTTTTTATTCTTTCTGTCGTCCTTCATATGTCCAATCATATCATACCTCTATACGTTTTCTTTCCCATCTATATAGTACATATGCGCGCGCCAATCTTGTCTATAAAAATACATTTGCAACCAACAAATAAAAGTAGCATTAAAGTTATTACATCACACAATAATTACGAGATGATTTTTAATTCATACATACGTGTATATTATTATGTAAAATAATATACGTACATATATTTTATATACATGTATGCATTTTATATGTATAAAATAAATAAAAAATATGTAAAATAAATATATATATATATGTATATATATATATATATATATATATATATATATAAATATATCGGTTTTCTTCTCGCAGTTAGTAAATTGTTTAATCAGTTAATTATGTATAATATATGGTATTTTCTGATTGCTGATTATTACACGTTACTTTTCATTTATCTCTACATTACGCGTCGGTGATTGTGTAATAAGATAATTTAATCAAATGAGAATGAAATAAAATGTAATGGGAGAATATATAAATTAGTAAAGCGTAAATACATACGCATACACACGCGTCGTAATTTATTATCCATTATTTTGATGCAGCGAATAACTACAAAATAGCAAACGTATTTTGTATTATTTATAAGCATTTAATTATCATATACATTCAAGTTTCCGCGTATTTTGTTAGCGAGTGATTTTAAAAACCTGTTTCGAATAACCTTGATTGAACACATTTCCAAAACCGTTCTTCTTATAATTTTATTCTCATTATAAATGCATTCTTATTTCCATTCGATGATAAATACAAATATAAATAACTCTGTGTCATATTCCATACATATACATGATAAACGGAAAAGTTGTACAAAATTGTATTATGGCTTACTTTTCTTCATCTTCAGTTCGTAGACGAATCGAGAACTTTTTCAATTGATTAAAATTGGAAAACTTGAGAAACTATCAAATTCAGAAGTAGGAGGACAAATTTTTATGAGACAAGTATACAGTTATTCTTTTTATTATTTTTTACACGTTTTACATCGGAATATATCTTTTTTTTTGTATAGTGCGTTGAAATTTAACGCTTAATTTTAAATCTTTTTACGAGGAATCATATCGATGGATTTTTGCTTATCTGTATATCTTTTGCAAGTTACAATGCGGACTTTATAATGCGAAACGCGAACGCGATTTTTGCGTAAATACGATTGTTGCAACAAAATTGGAAATATCGCAGTAAATTTGCAACAGCAGAGCATTAAATCGTCACGTAGTTTTAAAGCGCTCGTGCTTCAGGTTAGTAGTTATTTGAAAAAATTGTAAAAAATTTATCAGTCTCACTAGAGAAAAACTGTGTTTTAGTAGTTACTGTGCAAATATCCGATATTCGATCCGAATCTGTTCAGGTCAAATCGAATGCGGAGAGGAAAAAATATATATATATATATATAATTTTTTTTATATATGTTTATAATATAGATTAACAGATAAATAGATTTGCCTGTGGATACTCGATAAAAATCCGGTTCGTTTGTAATGTGTGTGTTACTCTATAGTTTTTTTTTCCAACGCGAGACATCTATTACAAAATTAAATTCACAATTTTACATATAATTGATGTAACACATGTGCTCTTTCCAGCATCCGGCGAGCTTGACTTGTACGCTTGTAGAATCTTGAGAAATGGCTCAAAGCTTGTCAAATGGTCCAAGGTTTCCTTCCGAGAAGATGTATATTCTCCCGCGGGAAATAGCATGCGTTCTATCATAGCATCCGTTGATTTCGAGAGGATCTTACGGAGTCTCGTTGCTCCCGAGGTCTCTCGCGAAAGTTTCATCTCACGGCTTTACTCTGTATGTTGCCTGCTTCTCTCTACATCGACAACGCACGTTTCTCACGTATACAACGCGGAAAAGAAAGACGTAGCTCTTACAGAAATAAAACGTTAACGTCGAATATACTTTGTTATTTTTGGACGCAATTTGCTATTTTCCGAGCGCTGATCGCGATTGCGCGGCGAAACTGCAGCTTGCAAAATTGTTTGTGTTATTAAAAAAAATCTTTATAGGAGGTTCAACTCGAATTAGCACAAAATCGGTTTTTTATAACTCGAAGTGAGGAATGCATATCTGTAACTCTTGTTTCCCTGATGTCCGAAAATGCTCGATCGTATCTCAATTTGTTAACGGGCGTTTTACCTCGAATTTCGTTTACAACAATCCACCCGTCGAAACTTCCGTCGCATAACGTACGACGTGACGCATCAAATCACTTCCTAAGCACAGTTCCGACATCAATGGCGCGAAGATGCACGTGTGTCTGCGCGTCGCAGGAAACGGAACGCGACGCGGGGAAGCCTGCAACACACAACGTAGGTGGAGCGTGGAGAGGAAGGAAGAAACCTCTTTTCTTCGCCCGTGCGCGCGGCATTACGCGTGCAGCGCGTGGTTGTACGATATTCGCGAGCTTCGGCGGGGGCTCAACGTAGATTTGTAGCCTGCAACGGGCACGTTCATCCCCTAAGTCTAACGTCTGCCCTCCGCGTTATATACGACCGTTCGGCCGCTATATACACTTATCGCGCGCATACGTTGGCCGGCCTCAAATCCCATCGTGCTTTTTGAACGTGAAATATGGACGCCCCCGCCCGTGGAGCCCGAATCCTTGGAGGATCACCTTCTCCACTTTCGCGAAAACACGCCGGGGAAAATGCAGTCGCTAGATGCGCTCGCTGTAGGTATATTCGCGCATGACGCACGTTCACGTGTATATATATATATACATATATATACGCACACACACACACACACACACACACCGATCAAATCCGCGGCTTCTTTCCCGAGCTTCCCGTCGCTCCCGACGTTC
The DNA here is from genome assembly GCA_014825645.1 of Pseudomyrmex dendroicus. NCBI lineage: Eukaryota > Metazoa > Arthropoda > Insecta > Hymenoptera > Formicidae > Pseudomyrmex > Pseudomyrmex dendroicus. The sequence continues at coordinate 102,091 of QVNZ01015950.1, read as the reverse complement.
TCCCCGCGATGCGGAGAAAGATGGCCCGTACACGGAGTCATCCCCGAGATGACACGGTCTCTTCCGCCCGACGGAGGATTTTCCGACGAGCTTATCTCAGATCCGGTGCGCTTTTCTGAACTTCAATTTGTATATGATGCTATTTATCTATATAATTCATAGATCTCGAGTGCGCTTGAAAAGTGACTTCGAAACTTCGCGATAGACGCATAAAAAAGACGCAGCGAAATATTTTCGTCTCGCGCGTTTCGAAATTAACATACACGCGCGGAGTCGTGAATTTCCTGGAGAAATGACCAAGGGAATTATAAGCTCGGGTCTAATCGCCCCGCTCGAAATGCGAACGTAATTTCGGAGAAGCTCCGGGGAGCCACCGACGGCGTCCTTCGAGGACTTTGATAGCCGGAGCGAAAGTTGGGTCGTGCCGTAGATCGGGGTGGAACGTCACAAGCCCTCGGGTGTGCGTGCGCCACACGCGCTTAGCGAAGCGGATAGTCCCGACGACATATAAATTCAACCAGGTAATTTCCTAGAGGGTGAGAGAGAGAAAGGCGCGTTATAGCACAGGAGGATGAATTAACCTGAGAGCGCGCCGGGTGCTCGTTGCTCTGTATTAACCATCGGCCTGATGGTGCCTCGTTTCGCTTGCAAATGCGGAAGGCGCGACTGACTGACGGGAAACGTTTATGCATGTTTCAGAGGGACAAGTGTACGCCGCGACGGTGGCTGACTTCTCCGGTGGCGAGCCGCTGATTCACAGGGCGATGGTCCGCACCGAGCGCTCAGATTTGAATCAGCTGAACGGTAAGTTGAGAAATTCGAATGTTCGTCGGCGATTTTGCGGGTTTATTTGAGTTGTGAGAAGTCCCACACTCGCCTCTGGAGATACCGCAACTCGAAAAGTTTTTCGACGCCCGTTCGATAAATTTCAATCTGCGCGCTTAACCGCGCGCAACAGATCGCGAAATTGGCAAACGTCAAGTAGTTTCCTGCAAAATTTTTCTAAGGAAAAAAGAAAGCGATGAATCTTTGTTCTTTTGTATGCACGCTTTCCCCTTCCCGTCTTTTCCCCCGCGTCGATAGACGCCGTAAGACGCGCGTGTGATATTAAATGCGTGTGATTTTCTTTCAATCTAGGACCCAATTTCGTCAGCTCGTTTGCGTTCCAGGATTACGTATTCTTCTTTTTCCGCGAGACCGCCGTGGAGTACATGAATTGCGGAAAGGTGAGATATTATTTCTTCAACCAATTAATTGACATCAAACAAAAATGTTGTGCGTTATCAGAGACCTTTAATAAATTACAAAATTATTTTATGAATTCTTAATTAATGAATTTTAAATAATAATTTTTTAGAACTTATATTTTGATTCAATGTAACGCTGAAATACAGAAGCTTCATTTGTTAATTAAACTAACAATGCTTATGATTAACGATTCCTCCTCAACGTTTTCAAGCATCGACGACGAGGTAAAACGAATTTGTAACAATATCGGCATTAAATTGCTCACAAATTTCGCATTTTAGGCGGTCTATTCGCGGGTTAGCAGAGTCTGTCAGCACGACAAGGGCGGGCCGCACGCATTTAGCGACAGATGGACGAGCTTCCTGAAAGCGAGACTCAACTGTTCGGTGCCGGGCGAGTACCCGTTCTATTTCAATGAAATACGTGAGTATGCATATGTGGCGGCGGGCGCTTCTTCGTGGCTTCGATCGCGACTACGCTCGAGTAGTTTCGAACCGGAGGGCTCTCTCGCGCGCTCCCTTAAAAGGGACTCCCTGCAAAAGACTGCCTCCGATTCTACGCCGCGTTACCTCTTCTCACTTTAGTACATACACGCGCGCGCTCCTTTATTTTTTGCAATTTCCTCCCGAACGTGCTGCATGTCCGCGTTGAACGAGACGCCGAATACGGGAAATAGAAACTCGATTCCCTTTTGAAAGGAACCTTCAATTACGCAAGCAACGTATTTAGCTCAAATACATGGGAATAAAATTCGCAACATTCTCTGAAATGTAAACACGAACACCGGAGATTCGTAAATTTCCGGAAATTTGCCGCGGTGTTATTTTCTCGAAAAATTTGATGAAAATAATTTTGCATTGCAACGCAAAACTTGATATTTAATATTGATATTTGCCAATGTTGCTTTCACCATAAAAAAGAACTTGCAAATAAAATTATTACAACAATAAAAACGCATTTGTTGCGGAGTGCAGCGCGTAATATTGACTCGAGAACGGTAATGGACGTATTTTTTACATTTACATTCGTGCAACATTACTAACAGGCGCAGCTTTATCGATTCGCATGCATGCTCCTTGCGCGTCCGTGTGAACGCGTAGGACACAATTGAATAAGTCACTCTCAGCTACCTATCGCGCGCCGAAATGGACTAATCTCGAGTGCGGGACACAATAGCCCCGATGCACTATCTCCGCGTCTCGGAGAAACGCGGGTAGGGAGAAATGAGGACGACAAACGAGAGGAGTGCAGGCTCCCATAGAATATTGTCGCCGCATATCGAATTGAAATCCCTATGCTGGCTAAAGTTGGCGCGCATCCAGACACCGAGAATGCTGGAGAAGCACTGCGAAATCACAGGTCCCGGGACTGTTACGCTGATTGTTCGGAGCTTCATATCCTAGCGACGAGACTAATCCGCCGCGTTATTAAATATCAAATGCGGAAATTTGTAATTAAGCGTCCCGTTGTAAAACTTTGCATTTTGAATGCTCAGAATGCTCACGTTTAAAACTTGTAGAGTGCGAAAAACAAATTTTAAATCGATTTAAGAATAGAGAAAGACACAGCTTTCAGAATCCGTTAATATCAACGGAAATTCGATGACTGAACAAAAGTCCCTGACCTGTTGCCAAACGTTCGATATCGGATCGTCTATTTTCCACAGAGTCCGCGCCGGAATAGTGACTTATGCATTCCGCATTTTAAAGCGGGTATAACAGTGACATCGAGAGATCTCTGCGAAAATATTGGAAATATCACAAAAATCTCTTCGAATGTTTCTCTACACTTCGACCGCGTATCATATTTTGCGAGAAAGTTGAACGGTGCTGATTAAAATGTCGTTAAATCTGTTAATCAATTTCGACTCGTTTAAAATTCAATCTCATTCCTCGCACATTTTCCCGCATGATCTGAAATCAAATATATGTACATTTTCATATCGCACAATCGGTTTCGTTTAAGTATATTTTTATCCCGCTAGATATTATCTTGTTCATTCGAAACACGTACACAAAAGAATTGGCACCGTGTAAAAAAAAAAAAAAAAAAAAAAAAAAAAAAAAAAAAAAGATCGAGCAAATCCCGTTTGTATCTATCACTTAGAATCCACGAGCGACGTAACGGAAGGTCGATACGGCGGAAAGTCCGCACGCCTGGTGTACGGGGTGTTCACGACTCCGGTAAATTCTATCGGCGGTTCAGCTGTCTGCGCTTTCTCCATGGACAGCATTCTCGAGGTCTTCCAGGGTGCTTTCAAGGAACAGGAGACTATAAACAGCAATTGGCTGCGCGTGCTTCCGGAGAAGGTGCCCGAACCGAGACCGGGCGCCTGCGTTAACGACTCCAGGACACTTCCGGACATAACTGTCAACTTTGCCAAGGCTCATCCTCTGATGGACGACGCGGTGCAATCTTACTTTTCATTACCTGTGATAACTAAAACGAGTTTTAAGTACGTGAGATCTACTTAATACATCTTGATTTGCTTCATGTAAAAAATGAAAAATAAAATGTCTAAAAATGGAGTAAATTTTTTGAACTTGAAAAATGCGAAAAAAATTGTTTTGTTTTTTAATTTAATTGCTAAATTTTATAAATCTTTTTAGTTACAGATTTACCAAAGTCGCAATAGATCCTCAAGTAAAAGCGCTAGATGGCAAAGCTTACGACATTCTTTATATTGGAACAGGTACAATTGCGTATACTTACTAATTACATTTCGTATTTTTGCACACGGAATTACACATGTTTTTTTTAATTATATATTTATAACAACGCGCTTTATTATTAGACCTATGTCAAAATAAAACAATATTGTGCTTGTATATATTCGTATATTATTAATATATATATATATATATATACATATATGTGTATATATATATATATATATATATACATATATGTGTATATATATATATATATATGTATTGTATGATATATATATATTTATAATATTATAATCATTTAAATATGATATTAATAAAAGATTAACTTGTTGCATGCAGATGACGGTCGTGTTTTGAAGGCCCTCAATACTCGCGCACCAGAAACACGTGAAAATGTTAGTCAAGTAATTGTTAGCGACGTGCAAGTATTAAAATACGGTAAGTCGGTACAATACAATAAATATATTTTTTTATAGATAAAGAAAATAAACAGAAAAATGACGACTAAAATCAGGATGTATCGTATGTTGTTTTGTATCTGGAAAAGATGAATTTTGTGTAACATGCGCCGGTAATAATCTGTCTTTTGCAACACGTAATTCTTCATTGTAGGTCAAGCGGTCAAAGACCTTCTGGTGGTTCATCTCGCCGGCGAAGCCAGCAAGCTGGTGGTATTCGCGGATTCCGAGATTCGCGCGGTTCCCTTACATCATTGCGACTCGCCAGCTGTGGCCACCTGCAGAACTTGCGTCGCGCTACGAGATCCTCATTGCGCCTGGGACGCGACCGCGAATCTCTGCGTGGCCGTGTCGACGAAACTTCACGACAGCGATGCCGACAAGACGCTGTTCCAAGATATCTCGACCGGCAGACACAGAAGCTGCGGATACGAGCGAGGTATTGTCGGCTGATGTAAATTTGTTCCGTGTACCGTTACCGTGTAAGATACCAGTTTTGATTCCGGAAATGAATATATTAACGTAACGACGACACGTAACTCTGCTTGGTTCGCTTGCTTAATTCCGATCAAATAAATCTCTTTCTCGTTTTATCGTCGATTTTATTTGCCTTTTTTTTTTAGTTTAATTCATTTTATTTTATTTTTGTCGTGTGCACCAATAGAAAGAAAAATACGGAACGCGATTCGGATAATGAAATAAATAACCTTAACTTGCAGCCCGAGTAAAAACAAATTCTTATTTCGAAAACACAGCAAATAAATGAACGTGTTTCGTTCAATATTTCTGATTTTCAGTTGAAACAAAAACGGTCACAATCATGTGTACACTTATGCTTGCTTTATTTATTTCACTATTTGCACTTTATTTTTTCCCTCGCTATTTCTCTTTCTATCTTATGCTTTCTTCTTCTCCCGCAAATCTGAATACATGACGATTTATTTGAAATGCAGAGAACGAAGAGGGAATGCAACTATGGAACGAATGAACTTACCCTTGTGGCGTGGCGTCCAAGTGGTACATGTCGCGCGAGCTTGCTTCTTTTTTCCGCCGAAAGAAAAGTGTCTCTGAAAAATGCATGAAAAAAAAAAAAAAAAAAAAAAAAAGAAAACAACAACAACACTCGCTCACACAAGTGAATGTTAATTAACATTTCTCTCGCACGCTCAGTTACACCGAAAACACGGCTAATAGCTTCGGTCATCTCGCAGAGCATTAATGCGTACTTTGCCAGGCGTCATGTATGCCTTCACAGCACGTCAGACGCATCATATCTAGATATTCGTACATCATGACTCGGGTACTGTGCCTGACAGTTTGATAGTCGCGTTTGATGTATGCGGAACGTTGACACAGAGTCCGCAAGGACAAATAACAATATTAAATGCAACATTAAATATAATAATAACATTATAAATTCAAATTCCATTAACATCAAAATTTAGTTGCGCAATATCAAATACAATATCGCACGATGTTGCAGATGAATTTAGAAACGATTGAATTTCGAACGTTTTTCAATTAACGTCATGATGCACGAACGTTCTAAATGCGATGCGTCCGATTCGAAATTAGCTGAACCGAATGAAAGGCATTAATGACCGACACACACACGTTCCAAGTATGCAAATTCATGTGGTATGTCATCATTTGTCCTCTATCATCATATTGGTGACTGTTACTTCAGAAATCACGAAACCCGTGCAACCAGCAGTGCCGCCCGAAATTGGGCGCGACAAGCAGCCCAATGAACGGAACAATGAAATCGTCATCGAGTTGGATGGGGAAAATCAGTATCGCCGTACGCAACCGAGGGCTAACGAGCCTCAAGGTAACCCCGTTTGCGCTATACTGAAATTGCCACTTCACGCCGACAACAGTATTCTTCTCGACGTCGAAAAGAAAAAAAAATAAAAAGTTCTCTCTCTGTTTCACTAATACGCAATCCCCGCTTTTAAACAATTTTCTCGTGTTTCTCTATTTGTTTTTCCTCCCGATGCGGTTTTTACTTTACGTGTTTTGTTACTAATCCGTCCAATATACTAGCACGACGATACACTATTGATAAATTAACGTGTGAAAAACTGTCAAGTTTTTATTTATTGCAGAAACGATATTCGAAATTGACAGCACAAAGAGACGTTTTGATGAGTTTTTTCTGGCGTACAAACATCTCTTTCTAAAAACTGATACATCTCATTTTTGTTTTTTTTTTTCTAGTTGCATTTGTTCCAATAACAGATTGTGGTGTGAGTTAATTTGAGTTTTTTCTTGCATTCTCTTTGCAAATCATATGTCTACGATAATCAGTCTTGTCTTTCTGTTTCTTCTGTCGCTTGAGTTTTCCGGCTTTCGTTTCTATCACTTTGAACAGAATGCGTAAAATAGTCTTCCCGCATGAGATGATTCTCTCTGGTGTCTTTCAACGTTCATTACTGATCTGATTGCAGGTGTAACTGTAACACCAGTGGTGTACTCGGCTCAGACGCTAACGGGCGCGCTGATCGGCACTTGCTTCTGTTCCCTAGTTGCCGGCTTCGCTTTCGGTTTCTGGTTTAGTCAAAGGCTGCGCGGCTCGTCGTACCCGGAGCCGTCCGAGCAGCGACAGCAGCTCAATCGACTAACCGAGACTTCCGAGTCACCGGGATTTAACAACAAATCCATCAATCTGGTGCTGAACGTGCCGCCTAAGAATCCAAACGGCAAAAACGCAAATTCGTCCGCGGAGAACAAGCCGGTGCAGAAGGTGAAGAAAACGTATATATGATACAGAAGACGACACAAGGCCGTCTGAGGCTTACCGCAGGACCCAACGGGTTCTGGCGTATCTTCCACCTCCTCTTCTTCCGACCTCGCGGAGTCGGACGAGCGCAACGACGAGGACGGCGAGAACGACGAGGATGACGACGGGACGACGCCTACGAGCCTCACCACCGGTATCGCCACCGATCACACGAACAACACGCATAGACCGGACGAGGATCGCTACGGGGATCATTATGACGAGGATCACTACGAGAGCGTGATGAACGACGAGACCTGCTCGCTCGAGTACTTTGATTCTTACGATGCTCAGCAGCGATCCATGACGGATCCGAGATACGCGCCGCGCTATCATCAGTCCGAGTGCGTCGAGACCACGCTAATGAACGCGCCATGCGAACTCGAGGATTCCGGCGGCAGCGACAGCGCCAACAGCCTCGACGATCTCTGCGGCCGTCACATTGCCACCGACGACGTCGGTGATCGATTCAATCAATACGCTGCAATAAACAACAATCTGCGCGATCAGTACATGGTACCGACGCGGAGTCCGCGCGAGCTCAACGCGAGAATTCTGTCGCTCTTCAATCCGCAGTTCTTGCCCAACTTCAACAACATGATCACGTACATAGCCGGCAGTCCGCCTCCGCGGTCCCAGTCCGTGGTCCAGTACGGCAGCGAAGACGACAACTTCCAGCGCAGAAGCAGCACGAATTATCGCAAACGCGACGACACGAACTCGATGTGTTTTCGACGCGGTTTGACTTACGACGCGCCACGGAAGTGACAGTACTTTCCGAGCGATTCGTTTTATTTTGCCGTTTCTGATTGATCGGAATTATGCCCGATAATTCCGATACTCGTTAGAAAAGTAGAAGTGCTTGGAGAGTGCGCGAGAGGTCATATTTGTATTTCAACCTCCTCCTGCATAAGAAACGAGAACCGGGAACTGTCTTGGATGAGGTACTACGCGCAGCATTTAAAAACCCCTTTTCTCCTTTTTCCCGTAGTTTCGCGACGATAAATGCGCGGCTGAAAGTTTGTGGTCGAGAGATGCGATCATGATCACATATCGACACGCAAACCTCGCACGTTGTGTCATAAAAAAAAAAGATGGAATGGCGAGTCACGTTAAATAAGCACAGAGATTATTACTTTTTCGTGATATATTTTCAAAGCTTTTCTGAATACGTGCGTCGTGCGCTCACGATCACGGAATCGTACTCTAGAGTTCGATCGTTTTGTTTCCTTTGTTCGTTTTCGATCGCGATGTAGCCGATTAGAAGGGAGAATCGAGTATGAGGGAAGCAGTGTACGCCAACAACGACGACGAGGCTGAAGAATCGACAACCGTAGTAATGTAATGTGATAACTAAATATGAGGACTGTGTTCGTAGCAGTGGCCTGTTAGATGCTTAGACTGATGCAAGATAAACACAAAACAAACAAAAAAACAAAAAAAAATAAATAAAGACGAAAACACACTTGTGTAGAGACATTTTAAGCATTCGCGCGAGAGACAAGAGAGAGGCGTGCCTTCCGTGTATTAATTGTTGGCAAATCTTGATCTATAAACAAGGGAACGGAGTGTTATTAAGACCGGTAATAGATTCGGGCAAGTGCCTCATTTATGCGTTTTGTTTTAAGATTATAGAAAGAAGCGAAGCAGAGAGAGAGAGAGAGAGAGAGAGAGAGAGAAATCTAAGTAAGACTAATTTGAGTGTCGTTGTGCGCTTATTATCGTGCTGTGAGTAGGTAATGGCGAGGATCATGGGCGTGAGCACGATTGTACGTTCCCTTCCGGTGGAGATCCGGTGGCGGACGTAGTTTCTTCGAGGAACGGATATATAAAAAAAAACTAAAGAAATATTATAAGAAAATATATTAAAGAGATTAAAAAACTAGAATTAACAAAATTTATGATTTTATTTTAGAATTACGATGAACACAAGGACTGATTTTAAAATTAATATTATAGTTTTTTTTTATTTTTTATTAACTTTTATATAGAGTAGAATGCACACTATGTACGCAAATTGTGGTTATAACTTGCGAGGAAGTTGCTGAATTTGAATGTTCTTGAAAACCTTAGATATAAAACTAATACGGTAATGTAAGAGAGGTATTATATAATCAGTTTTATATAATCAGTTCGAGTTGAACAATCCAATTCAACATGTAATCAGAAAATATATACAAAATAAATAAATTATATATATAAAATATATATATATAAAATATATATATATAAAATATATATATTGTATATATATACACACGTTTGACAATATATGTTTATTTTTTTTCTTTTTATATGTAATTAGCCTGTACTGTTTTGGTATGTTTATTCGGCATGACCGAGTCCTCGAAGAAATGTTAGCGAAAGGAGCTGGAATTGAGCAAGATTCCGGGAAAAAAATCGGTTCTGCTAGCGTAAATTAATAACGACTGCGATAGGACTTTACACGTGCGCATTTACTTGACAGCCTGGTCGCGGACAGAGTGCCTCTAAATAATGAGCGTCTTGTTTTTTTAAGAACTCGTCGAAAACGGTGGAAAATGCAGTTTTGTGCATTGGCGCATTTGATATTTCTCTTGTTGTTTCCGTGCAATTCCCGAGAGAGAGTACTGATTTTTTATAATAATATATATATACATACACACACACACATCTATTATATATCGCACACCACTTGAACGCGATGCATTGGTTTTTGAAAGGCAATTTAGTAAACGTGTTAAGGAAACTTTTGATGCCTAATAAATATATTCGATCCGACACACACACACACACAATGCGCGCGCGCTCGCGTCTCACATGCGCATTTTTACGAGTATTTTCCGCCGTGTTTCGTGCACTAGTAATAACGCCACTTCTTCTCATCGCTCATTAACCAACACTGCCGCGCAAATTCTAACACGCCTCGGGCGAAGTAAATATCGTAAGACATTCTTACCGTAATTCTCACCGATTGTTACTGAGCGTTGGACATTTTTAAGAGATCAGGGTAAACAAACAAAAAAAAAAAAACGAGAAACATTGATCAAGTGCTTTCGACGATAGAGCTCGACAGCCACATACACACACCATACACTTCTGATGACTGGTAACTGCGTGCTGTGTAAGCGAGAGAAAAAAAAGAAGAGAAATCTGTGTAAATATGTAGAACTGTTTTTTATCGTTGAGATCATTTTAAATCGAGAATTCATTCGTTATGCTACTCGTCATGTGGGCAGCAGTGATAAGCATCAATATTATACGTATATTGCATTTCCATTGCTGCGCATACGCATTATACGAACATACACATATATATATACATATAAACCAATGCGCATATGCATTAATTATATGCGTGCGCGTTGACGCGAACACGTTTGTTTTTTCGATTCGCGTAGCGAAATCGATGCTACTCGACGTGAAAAGAAATGTGTGTTACGCGTGAGAGGCAGCTAGCAATTAGATTTACGCGCTGACTTTGTAAACAAAAAGTCCTTGTCTTTCCTTAAATAAAATAAATTTTTGCCATGCCCCCCGTTCACGTCGCGCACGATCGATTCCGGCTGGCAGGCCTTTTACAAATTAGCGATGTTTTGTGTAATAGGAAACATCCGAACTATAGGTACCTTAAACGCGAGATTATATGACAGTAGAGAGAGAGGAAAAAAAATCATTGTTATATATACGTTAATTTCTAAATTGAGAGAACTGGCGAGGCATATATATATATATATATATATATATAAATAAATAAATTTACATGTGTATACAAATGTACTGTTAGAATAACTATTTACATATACGAACACTTGTACATAATACTCTGTTTAAAAACCGACTATATTGCGCTTTTAAAGCTAAGTCCTGTGTCATGAAAGTGGCGTGAGAGGTGAATCTTGCAAATAGATTAGAGGCATGACAGCTTCTCGTACTTGCGTCTCAGCTATTTTATAAATAAAAGGATTAGAGAAAAAAAGAGATTGGAAGATGAAATAATTCTTACGAAAATATGTATTAATTACTTACGAAAATATGTAATATTTTTCATATTAGATTTCTAAATTTATTACACACATTGTTTGCTGTTTCTCAAAACCATCGTGGTATATTAATCATCTTATATTTTATGTTCGAAGTTGATGTTATTGCGTCGTAATTTTATCGAATCATACTTAAAAATTCTTATTTTATATACTCTAGAAACAGATAAACTCTTTTTTATAAAACATAAATAATTTTGCGTAATTCGCAAAATTATCGTCCTTTGGCAAAACTCCGAGAGTATCACATATAGAAGCATAAATAATTAAATATCAATACCAATTGTGACAATATCTGAAAATGTGTTTGTTAGGTAGAAGAAATATGTTTGGATCAGCGAAAGCTACGCTGAAAATGATATATATATATATAAATTTTAAACAGCAGGAAAGAGAGATAGAAAAGAGCTTGAAGAAATATATATAAAAAAAAAAAAAGATAACATGCAAATGCGAGAAAGTGATGTTGTTAAATAAATTCAGTTTATAGAATTTTGAGCGGCTTTATAATTTCTCAAACTGTGTCTGATTTCGTACGTTACGTCAAACAAAAAACAAAAGGGACTAGGACAATGGCTACAAGAACGTGACGATACAACGTGACACAGTAATCGTAGACTTATCGCTCGCATTAATTAGATAATATAATCGCAACATTCCACTGAAGCCGGGACTGCCAACCGTTCAATACGTGAGTTTGGCAGTGGGCTGCAAAGAGATCGAATAGTGCATGTAAATAATTATTAATGTCTTTTTATTCTTACTTCGAAAATAAAGATGTAATAAATGATTGAAAACTTTTTTTTTGAATCATTGATTCTATGTTATTGTTACAAATGTGTTGCTTCATACGAGCGATTATTCTTATTCTGAAGAGCAATACAGATAATGAAAAGAGAATAACATTTAAAAGAAAACCTAACGACATGAAGAGAATTACATAATTTTACAATATTATTTGAAAAAATATATATACATCGGCCAAGAAGATATTTCGTAAGTTTAATTTTAAATTTAGTTTTAAATTGTTACAGCTATTCTATTGTATTTCTATCGAACATTTATATCAAACTTTATTATATTTTTTCAATAATATAATTTTTATCAAATGTTACTCAATTTTGTATACAAGGAAAAAAAAATATCAGAAATTATATATAACTAACAAGAAACGTTTACGGTGCAATTACTGAAATGTTTTCGAATAAAAACATGTCCCGCAATTTCATTGATTGGCATTCAGCCGTTTAAGAGCACAACGAAATCGAGTTCCAAGTACCTATGCGTTACAAAATGTCACGCATAGGTACTTGTCACGCCGTTAATTGAAACTACACAATTTACTGCTGAGCGCTGTATGGCAGTCCGGACACACATCTTTGCTGTGCCAATACAACACATACATACACACCTTTTTTATAATACTATAATTCTCCAATTAATGTTAGATAAAAGATAGTTGAAGTTACGCTAAGTTACGTAACGATAACATTACGTTTTTTTTTATTATTAATCGAAAAGAATATTTTTCAAAAAACACGATTATCTCTCGTGTGTATGTGTAAAATCTTTTTGATATTTTCCAGTATTTTATCAACTGATGTTTTATAAACGCACAGATTTTTCTCGTAACAATATAATTAAAGAAATTTTATTCTATATAAAAAAGAAATTAAAAACCTGATAATGCAAATCTTTACGTTTCAATGCAACAATAAGCGTAAGTGTATATCAAAATAAAACAATTTTGGAAAAAAAATATATACTTATATATAAATATCTAGAATTGTTATGCGATACTTTATATTCTTACGCATATTGTTGTGTAATTTCACCGATTGATCATACACACACATTGGAGGAATTGTACATCTTTATACAAGAAGAATATCTATATGAACTGATAAAAAATAATGCATATATAGTGATATAATAGATAAAAATAATATATATTCTCAGAAAGAAACAAGTTATGTTAATCTGAGAAGAGTGCTGATGTGCGAGATAGGTAAAGTGTAAAAATAAAAAACACAGAGTTGTATACCATTTTCTGCATATTCCTTTAAACTAAAAGTTTTATCTGAAATATATATATATTGATCAGTATGAGTGAAGAAAACACTATCTTCAAATGATAAAACTGAACCAGAATATCGTAATATCTTGTGAAAAAACGAGATACGAGATACGAGTCATCTTGTGTGCTGCGCGAAAGAGAGAAACAAAATTTTTATATAGATATATAATTCGTCGTTAAAACATACATGTACTTCTTCCCAAAGCTACGATATAAAGATAACTATATACGTAAAAATTTCCGTATAAACTGTCATAAAATAACACGACACAACCTTACAGTATGTATATATAATACATAGCATACCGAGCAAGTTTATCACTATGCGCAGTAAAATAATAATAACCCGCATTTATCAATTGTACCTTTTCTCAAAACTGCGTGCGTGGTACGCAAATTTAAAGACTGATAACTTGCGTATCACGCACATTTATTAATATTTACTAGAATACTTTGTACATCAATATTCGATGTGAGAGAACGATATTATATATATAATGATTATATATACATATATATATATATACATATGTATATATATGTATATGAAAGAGAACTTCGTTTTTTGAACGTACTGAAGATAGACATTATACTTTTAAAAAACAATCACTTTTTACGATGCGTTTCACGAATGTTATTATTTTTATTACTTCTGTTCCGTTAATGATCGTCGCTCTTTCCCCTCGCTCCCCGTTTTTCCGCTCCTCTTCTCATTTTGCAAAGAATTATATTTTCTAATGCGCCGACCTATATCAGCGAATCTCAAAACTAGTTAATAGTTTGTTTACTACATAAGTTTCACAAGACTTGTACGATATGAGTGATCAATAAATTAATAATAGAACAACGCTTCGTGATGATCCAGAATAAAAAAAACAAAAAAAGCAAAAAAAAAAAAAACATTTTAAATGCGTAGTGAGGAAAAATGTGATTTATTCGATGAATATTATTTTCCACGTCAATTCTCTTCAGAGAATCAGCGGGAAAGATGCCAGATTGAGTGTCAGTGCAGTGATTTGTTCTGAAGCTGCATTCTGAAACCCAGTTTTCGCGGGCATCGGTAAACAAAAAATCGGTAAACACACGAAAAATCGACATAAGACAGTTCCTTATGAGAAATGTACTCAAGTAACGAATTTATTATTTTTTTTTTGTTTTTTTGTTTTTTATTTACACGAGTCTAGGCTATACTCACTGGTTTAATAACGCACGGGACTTTTGCGCAAGAGAAATAACAACGCATGTTTCTGTTTTTTTTTTTTTTTTTTTTTTTTTTGCGGTGTTCTTTTAGCGGGCCGGACCCATTAAAATGTGACAAAATGTTCGTTCGTCGTAATGATACATCATTCGATTCTTTTTACTTCTTTGTTTCCTCTCTTCCTCGTCCCGGTTTCTCTTCTTCGTTTTTCTGTTTTTTTTCTTTTTTTTACGATGATCAGTCAGCGCATTCGTTTTTTTTTTCCTTACGCGTTTCGGTCGCGTTTCGCCATCGATTCTAAACAGTCTCTCAAATAGTTTCCGATCGAAGAGAACGGGAACGCACGTGCGCACACGTGCACCGTTCTCACAACGGCGAATTAAAGATCTTTTTCTTTCACTTTCGTACACATGCCACGCACACTCTCCATTTTTCTTCTCTTTTTCTCAAGAATAACGAAAATAATACTAATACTAGTTTGAAGAAACAATTATGCACACACCGGCGTTTTATCAATAAAAAATATCTCTTGCGTGATTCATTCTTTTTTTTTTCGGTGTATTTTGTCAACCATCTTCGAATGTAGATTATAAAAAGACTTCGCTCGCGTGCCGACGATACAAGTTAGATACTATACGAGTTCTTTGTCTTGTGACAAAAAAAAGAAGCATTTTATTCGACAGACTGCCTGAAGCGAATGTGGGAGTTTTTTTTTTGTTTTGCGAAAAATCAAACGTACTACTGCCACCTCTTTCCTCGCGACGAGTTTACTATAAAAGAAGCGCTGCGAGATCCAAGAAACGCGAAACATCGCGCGCAAGCCGCTCGTGAATGCGATTTTGCGCAAATATTTGTTTTTTTTTCCGCGAAATAAATGTACCTCCAGTTTTTTTTTTGTGATGATCGCTTATTCATATCCGAGAGCAACTTTTGTATCTTCGTAAACAGAATTCTTTTTTTCGCAACTATCTCTAAATATTCCGGATGAAAAAAAAAAAAAAAAATAAACTTTACACTCTCTGGCAAAAATTTGCTCTCCGCGCTTGTGTTTTTATCTCTTTTTCTTTTATCACCGGAGTGTCGCATTTGGATTTCGCAGCAATCATAAACATTCAGGTAAAAAATATCGCAATTTCTCGCTGGTCCGCGAGGGATCTAAGACTCTCGATTTCGAAACATTTACGTTTCGATATCACATCACACACATGTTATTCACTTTGTTATTCTTTCTTTCTCATTCGCTCGCATTTCTCGTAGTTTGATCCTTAACTGTGTTGATGCAGAAAAAATGCTCTAATTGCATTTTGATGTACTCAACTATTTGTAATCAAACAAGCTGAAGATACGTAGCATAAATATTTGAAATAAATAAACAGCTTTTTATTAGCTAATAAATAATTGGTAGTTTAAATATGCTAACAATTAAATATTTAATTTAAACAATTGTAAAAAATGGTTAAACGATAATAGGTTTTTTTTTTTAATATTTGAGGGATTCTGAATATAATTCGACAAGTGATTTGATGTTCACACACAATTAGCCAACACCGTCAAGGATTAAAGCGCTCGCACATATGTACTAATTCCATATTTCTTAAATTGTTTTCTCGTTAACTTTTCGTGGCATAGAAAAAAACGCTCGATGCCGGCTAGTGCAATTAAAAAAACAAAAAAAAAAAAAACAAAAAAAAAAACAAAAAAACGAAGATTAATACAAATTTCTCCCGGCTGTCGCGAACGGGAGCCGCGACAAACATTGTGCAAAGTAACACAATCCGCGATTGTGATATTACAATTTAATAATCAAAAAACCGTCGGAACATCTCTTTTAAATTTTCATGTAATATAATTCTTTTCCAAAAAAAAACAAAAAAAAAACAAAAAAAAAAACAAAACAAAAATCAAACTCAGATGGTCTCGAAAACACGAAAAAACAACGATTGATCGTTAATTTTAGTCGATTATATTTAAAGATAGTTCAAAATCTGTTTTCTTTTTTTTCAATACGTGTTCAAATGCGATTTCATTATCCTGCACAACGTTCATCCGTTCATAAATGTAAATACGTGTAATACATGTACATATATGGATATATAAATGAAATTATGAACTAACACTTTTTGTTTTTGTTTACTGCTTCAATATATGTATAATAATTAATTAATATTAATTAATATTAAAAGTAAACTGATCTCGATATCTTTTTTTTTTGTATACGATATAATTACATGTGTAACGAGATGTTCGCACATCTGTCAATTTGAAATCGTTTACCGCTTTCTTATATATACTTTTATAATATATATATATATATATATATACATATACATATATATATATATATATACACTTTGTTTTTTTATTATATACGCATATGTGTGTGTCTTGTGTGCTTATATTTGTATAATTAATTGTTTGTAAAGTATTTACAATTGCAGAAGGGTATGATCAGTTTGTAGGCACTATGGCTTTGGACGTACACTAAAGTTGTACGTTTTATAGGGTACATCCTTTGAGGGACTTCCAGACGAGACGACTTCTCCAAGTGTTTATCCTTGAGCTTTCGAGGAACAAGAGGAGGTATATATATCTTCGCAACGAATCCCGCTCGACAAAACGACGCCCGAGTCGCGCGTTACTCAGCAAGATTCCAAAAAAGTCTTGTTCTACCAGCAAGAAACTCTCTCTCTTTCTTTCTCTCTCTCTCTCTCTCTCTCTCTCTCTCTCTCACTTCGAAAACTTCTGTGATCAGGATTCAGAATAGTAAAAAATCTGTGTCCCGAACGCATCTTAAACGATGATCAGGGAATCGGTATCGAATACGCGTCCGCGCGTTACGACACACGGTCTACTAAGACCATCTTTTCACGTTTGTTCTCGCCCTGGCACGTATCTTGAATATGTTCGTGTCCGTTTCGTCTTCGCAACGCCGATGAAGAAAAGAAAAAGAAGCTAATCAGTACATGTGATCCTTCCTAATCGATTTAATAAAAACGTAATCCTCGTAACAGTCGTTGGTCATCAATCTTTTATCACTTTATTCCATCCTCCCCTATCGGAACAACGAAAAAATAAAACATTTATATAAATTTGTCATGTTCGTCGAGAATTCAACAATTCGAAAATATGTAAAACATGTAAAGACCACTCTGTCGTCGGATAACTTTCTTAACGTATAAATCCGTTGTTAGATCATGAAACGTCGGATACGTCATCCGGAGATGACGGTCTCCAGAGTCTCTATGTAATAAAATTCTAGAGAAATTAAAAATATTCTAATTAAAAAAAAAAAAAAAAACATTGTTACTCGTACAATTTTCATAATCTCGCGTTTTTTTCTCTCCTTCCGCTTATAATCCAAATTTTGCACCAGGACAAATCACTCGGTTGATTCCAAAAGCGGTATTCACAATTGTTCGTTCAAGTCCGTCTTGAGTGTATGCGGTATCGCGGACATACGTGTGTATAAATAAGAAATCTTCGGTACGCGGAACAATTATGAACATCGCTCTAAAGCCGAGTGCTATTTGGCGAACAAACAAGGAATGCGAGCATTCGATTAGTCGATTGGCCGAATTGATTAACGCGATCGGTTAAATTCGCGACAAGATTTGTCATTCATTCGCTCGGTGGTGCGCACCCAGCTCGATAGTCTCATTCGTTTCACAATTGAACAACTACAAAAAGCAATTAGGTCGTTGTCCGACACGAGTACAGTCTCTCCTCTCTATGAACATTCTTTCTTCTATCGCTTAGCTCAATTTACATTATTTATTACAGATTGCACAAAACGGGGCGCCTCCGCCTCCTCCTCGCTCTCGCTCTTTCTTTTTCTCCTCTCTCATACTTTCACACATACACACTCTCTCTCTCTCTTTCTTTCTTTCTCTCTATCTTCTTTTCCGACTTAAGTCTTCGCAATTCCTTCCGCAAACGTAATCAACGCAGACCCATATCAAGCCGGAAGCACGTGTTAACAATTTGATATGTTTTTCCTGTGCCTCGCGGCTCAGCTTCTCCAGATGCGAGAGTTCAAGATCCGCAAAATAAGCAGTTAAAAACATATAGCTAAGGTACATTGCGAAATAAGGACGCGTATATGTACACGGAAAAAGAAACAGAGAATATTAAAATCTTGCAGCGCGCGAGTCATTTCCTTCGTGAGTCTTACACGGGGCAGATGAATCTGATGGATCGGTTAGTTTACAGAAAAATATAATCCATTCCGTTAATTTATATATACAATCCATCGTATTATAATTCTCTTTCTCTTCAATAAATTTACGAAATTGCGTCATGCATATTTTATAATTGTCTTGTTTCTATTTCTTAAAACTCCTGGACGCTCGTTACAGTCATGTTGAAGTATGACGTCAGAAGCAACAAACCGTGTAGTTGTTTCGTGCTATTTGTTGTATAATGAAGAACAAACTTTTTTTATATATCATTTGTGTACATTCGAAAACGTAAATTGTGCTAAAATTAATCGAAAATCAATCGAATTCCGCTTCCAGGTTCACTGATTGAAATAGGCATCTGTTTTGGCTGGGATTGTACACGTTTAAAGTGTGAAAATTATATTCACATTTCTGTATTTTGTAAATGAAAAACCTCAAGTTTATTTTGATGTACACTGCAAGACACAAATTTATATTACGACTTCTCGCTTTTGACATTACAATTCAATAATAATTGCAACGAGCATCCGGAAGTCTCAAACATTATCACACGTAAAACAAATGTAAATAAATTTCTAGGTTGTTTATGCTCGAAGAAAAACGATAAATAAATAAAAACGATTTTACAACATGCTCGTCATTCTTTGTTAAAAGATAGACGCGCGGAACGAAATTGTCAATCACCGTTGTGTAACGCGAAGGCGCATTTGTCGAAACCGATTGAGCGGTTTCATTTTTTGTTCGACTACCAAACTCAGAATATTAGTCCGAAGAGGTAAGAACGCTCTTCTATCAGCGACGATATTCCTAGAATTTGAAATCGAAGAGATCCGAAAGACCTTCCTCGGTGCCTAATGAGAATGAGTAATCGTTTTCGGAGAGAGGCGGCTCCAAACTCAGCAGTTGTTCCCCAAAATCGAAAATACTCAAATCTGCAACAGAAGCGAGAAGAAATGATGGGCTTGCAACGTGAATGTATCGTAAATTCACTTGCAACATATTTATTCATTTATTTCTACAGTGATTCTACAATACTTAAATAAACATTATATCCTGAGAGCGTTTAACTCGACAGTAATTACAATCTTTTCTTATGTTAATTTTTGATACATCATAAAGTATTTTGTGTTTTATTCAAAAATTAGCAACGTTATGAAGCGTTAGAAAATACAATGCAATGTTGTTAGTTTCTAAAGAATTATAAGTTATTGTCAAACATGTCTACACAAGCAGTTATTAAATATTAAGTGATTTTGAAAGTAACTAAAGCAGCAGTTTCTACGACAGATTGTTCGAATTATACTGTAAGAAAATAAATAACGTTGATTTTTGAATTGCATTTCTTTAACATCTCAGATGTGAATATAGTTTTACTGAAAAAAAACTATTAATAAAAAGGAACAACATTTTCTGTGAAAAACCACATCTTAAATATTGACAGTATCGACGAGATTGCTTATTACATTACATAACATAAATGAACACAATAAAAAAATGCCAATAGTTAATGTAAAAATGGACGTACCTTCGCGCGACATGAGCTTTGCTGTTTGAAACCGTCACCTAACTAGAACTCTGCCTGTGATGTGATTTTAATTATTTGAACACACAAGTCACAGCCAGAGCTCCATCAGGGTACGGCCATTATCCGTTGGTGAAAAAAGGTAGTGAAGTATTCAAAAGAAAGGCAATATTGTGAGTTACAGAAGAGTGTCTAAAATCTCTGCCACCTTTCCTTTGAATAAAGTTTGTCCATAGTGATTATTTAGTCATAGCATGCGATACGTTCTCTTCGAGCGAGAAAAATGTGCAAAATAATTCTCTTTCAATGCGATCACAGATAGCAAAGTATGTTCTGCGACCATCAGCAAGAAAAGAACGTACGTAATATTCGGCAAATTGTTTGTAGTAATATAAATACATAAAAGTTCAAAAATACTTTTATTACAAAAATAACTACATTTATCACAAAACTTACTTTGGATAGAGTTAGATTACATAACCACACATTAGAGATTTTTCACAATTAATAATTAATTAGAAGCAAGAAAAGTAATAATAAAAAAATTTCTTTATATAAAAACCCAACGAAACTATGTAACAAAAATAAAGTGTATTAAAATATCGAAAAATAAATTATATATATTGCGCATTTTAGACAATAACTTATTCTAATATTTGAAAAATATAGACAGTTTTTTAAGAGTTAAAAAACTATATGTATTTATAAAATATATTATTGTGACAAAAGTGCAATAATATATTTAATAATAGCAGGTACATTATGTGTAACAAAAAGAAAATAACAATTTGTAATTTTTGCGTCTAGTTCTGTGCTTTATTTAAAAATGTTAAATTGCACAGTTTAGCAATAGGCTTAAACCTCTGCGTACAAAAATTATTGAAATTCGAAAAAAATAATACACAAAACGAAAATATCACATTTTATCTCCTTCTAACAAAAATCAAATAGGCGCAAATTTGTATAAATAAAGATAATAAGATACAAAACGCCGTGAAAGTGTGTTCTTTCAAAAGTAAACTCATCTATTTTGGAAAGCTGCCTAAAGTTAAGTTTGAGAGCTACGCTTTCATTCAACCAACTGTTAATGCAGGATATAAGAAAAGCTCGTTTGAAGCAAGCTAAATAGATAAGCAACAAATCTTTGCAATCGTACCTGTGCCGAGTTGGTCCTCCGGTTGGTATTTGCTGCCGCACATTGGTCCATAATCGTCGGATTGGCCTAGGAACGCATCCTTTATGCTTATACCGGTAACTGTAGACATAGGACTACATGGACGAGTGTTCATGGAACCCTCGTAAGGTACTGGATCGACGACTCGCGCGTCGCTTTCTCTATTAACCAACAATTCGGGAGGCAAACAGGATATATCGGATTCTTTTGATTGAGGCACAGATTGCGTCGTCGCGTACCCGGAATAGGGTGACGTTTTGACCGCGGAATCGTCGGGGCACAGAAACACTTCTATCTCTCCGTTTTCCGACCTCATGTGCATTTGAAGCTGAAAGTTTACAAAAGAACAAGAACATACGTATATAATTTACGCAAACACAAATTGTTCTTTGATATTCGCAGAAACACAACGTTTGCAAGTATTGAGCTTCCACTCGAAGTTTACCTTTTGTTGACCATTGGTGATGGGTTGCGGGACGTGGAGGGTGGCTTCCGGCGGTGCCTTCACAGCCATAATAGCTTGGTCTTTGTACATTGGGACTGAACGTAAATCGTGATACGTTACATAAGCGTATTGTCTATCCGCGCAGAGTTCGCGTAGATTCTTATCAGCACCGTGAATTAATCGATCCAGGGTGTTCTCTTTAGCTTCTAAGTCCGCGACCTCTCTTCTAAGATTGGCTATATCATTCCGATTGTTCGGTAACTGACCGCCTCTGCGAATAAGAAATTCAAATACCAATATAATTTCTCGGTTACAATATTACACAGTGGCGGGACTAAGACGCATTTGTATTAACACGTACTTCCACTGAATATTATTTTTACTCTTCTTCTCTAAGATACCAATGCCCTCTAAGACATTAGTGATGTCGTATATACGACGCTTTTGCACCTCAAGCTTCTCCGACGCGATGTTCAGATCCACCACGCCATTCCGACTACTCTCCACTAGATGGATGAACTTCTTCGTGAGCAAACTCAACGATGTGTCGTATCGTGTCCTTTCTATGGTTTTACCTGCAATATATAACGAACAGGTCTTTCTTCGCACAGGAGAAAAACACGAGGGAAAAGATCATAACGTAAAAACAAGTATTACTTTTGGTAGGTGTGTGACCGGTCAGTGAATTCGAGCCGGATCTTCTGCGTTTACCTCTCGGCGCTTTGAAAGCGGACTGGCTTGGACCAGTTGTTCCCACTTCCAAATTCAGTCTTCTTTTCACCGCTTGAATTGATATCTGAAAGAAACAATACATTTTCCGCCAATGCAATGAACATTTGAGCAAAAACGGACTCATTAAGTCTGCCAGAAGCGGAAAACATATTTTAGTTTCACCTCAGCTCGTGGTGGTGGTTGTGGCGGTTTCCTCGTTATCTGATAACAAGGTGTTTGCCCGTACTGATGATCTTGCAAATGAGGACTTGGCGTTTCCTCTACCACTTTCTGTTGAACCTCGTCCAAGGATCCGTCATCCAAAAACTCTGTTTTTACTGCAGAAAAACGTTAATTCCGAGAATGCTGACACAAGACACTCGAGTACTTTCACCAGCGGGAACTTACGCTTGGTTTCCGCCATATCCGGTGTGACAGGCCTAGCTGGATCCTCAAGGATCACTTGTCTCCTTACTCGAGGCATCGTGGCGCAGTATTTGTT
Source organism: Pseudomyrmex dendroicus (assembly GCA_014825645.1). NCBI lineage: Eukaryota > Metazoa > Arthropoda > Insecta > Hymenoptera > Formicidae > Pseudomyrmex > Pseudomyrmex dendroicus. The sequence goes on along the minus strand of QVNZ01015950.1, from coordinate 79,102 downwards.
TCTGAAACAAAAACAACACACACACATGTGTAAAATAAACACGTATACACAATCGTAAAAGATAAAGCAGTATATCAATATACCAATTACTTTCTGATTAATAATTTACACATAAAACGTTTGATACATCAAAAGCCGAATTAAATGAAGGTTCGATACATGAAATCGAAGCAAATGACGAAACACAAACAGCAAACAGAAAGAGAGTGATATCGACGATAACGATACAATGCGACTTTGAAATCGCACACAGGATTATAAATAAATCGACAAATCGTCACGCCCACATAACATCTCGCGTTTCGTGCCGAGGCAGGAGATATCGTAACGCATCCGAGCGTCGTGGGAACATGAGGAAGCGCGCGGATCCCGTTGTCGCATACGAACGGTAATCGTTGCAGGAAAGAAGAGGAGTACATATCGGGCGGGAGAGATACGCGACCGCGGCGGCAGTCGGCACAGACCTATTTCTAAGCACAGTCCACATTCTCGAACCTTGCTAATCGCTGCTGCTCGTCGCGTGCATGTGGCGGCGTGTTACACGTGCGACGGCGGCGGCGTCATTTTTAAATCCCAGTGAGTAATAAACTCGTTCTCACGCGCCGCTCCGAGAACGAGGCGCGAGAGAGAGACCGACGTGTCAGCACAAAGACGACCGTGTTTACACGCATGTGTCCACGAGCAATAATGGAAATAATAAGGGCGAAGCGAGCACCGCGCGCAGGCAACTATGTTGCACGATGTTGGCATCTCTTTCTATGTCTGTTTTTTCTCTCTCTCTCTCCCCCTCTCCCTTCCTCTCTCTCTTTCTCTTTCTAGAAAAAGGCGCAATTGGATTGCGCGGCGTCGGCGCTTTAGGTCGGACACGCACGAGAATCGAGTCCAATGAAAGTAGCCGCGAAAGAAAAAGGAAGAACGACGGCGGAACTTGAAGAAACTTCGATTTCTATGCCTGTAGATAGATATATTCCGTCTGTATTCTTAAAACGAGACGGAAGAAACGAGAACCGCGTAGAGCGGAAATACGTGAAACGTGAATCATGTAAAAGTAATGACAGGTAAATCCGGAGAAAAGATAAACACGATGGGAGGTTTTTGACCGATAACTTTTTTTTTTGTTTTAAGTGTCTCGCCTTCTAAATTTAGAATTGCGCATTCGGTTTTCAAGAATTGAGAACGATGGCCTCTAGAAATAGCCACAAATATGAGAAAAGCAAAGTGTTTTTGTCTATTTTGCTAAGCCGCGGTTTTATTTTTTTCACGTACTAACTCGAACATGTAATTTCCGGGAATTCGACGCGAAAGACGATTGTATCATGAGCCGCAACGTCGATGATTGATATTAGCTTCTTAGAATTTTCTTCTAAGAACGCTTCTTAACGCAAATCCGCAATCTGCATAAATAAACTGCACAAAAACCTTGCATCTGCATAACTTATGCAAATTTGATAGAGCTGCAACCGATCCGTAACGGAAAAGTTGAATGCGCTTTTGTGACAAAAAGTATAAAGACTCCAAGTTTCGCGATATAACATGCGTTACTTCGACGAGCGTGATTTCCGAAACACGAAGGAAGAAGGTGGTCGAAATGTCACTCTTATCGCATCCAAATAAATAGACGAATTTGTCACAGGCGATACTTTTTTTTGCTCGCAGAGTCGAGAAATTTAAAAGTTGCCGAAATGACGATACAAGCTAATTCCTGATTATTTTCTCAAAGCTCCGAGAACATTAAGCACAGCTGATCGGCTCGGTTGTTATCTTTTAAAAGGCACGTATCGGAATATTGTTCCATCATCATTTCGTTGATAAGTTCCGAAGTCGTTAATATCTTTCGGAATTTGATCAGAATTCCGACGGGATCTTTTGATTTGACGCAATTACGCGGTTATATCTCTAGACTGAAAATACGATTTGCAGTGTATCAAAAATTCAGGATGGCAAACATAGCGTGTAAATACGCTGTAAAATAGCGTTTTGGTTGTTGATGCGTGTCAACTGAAAGTGTTCGCGCGCGACATCGCGTTTATATCGCATATTCATCAGAAACTATAAATAAGTGGATTACGTTCTCGAAAGTCACTCTTTATGCATGTATGCCTATGTCAGTAAGCGTGTCAGTTAACGTCACGTCAATGGAGCTCGCAAGATGCAACCTTATCTCTCACACGAAAACTCGAATTCGCGACGCGGAAAAAGATAAATACGTGTATCGCTCGAAAATCTACACGAATGTTAAATGTCAATGTTGCGAACTTTGTTTCGTTAATCGTGCGTATATTAATGCAACGAGAAATGTCAGATATCGGTTTTTAAACAAGTAGAGATAGGTAAAACCAAACGATTAAGCAAAGGAAATTAGTCGGAAATATCGTATCGCAAGATGACGATCCGGTGAGTGAAACGTGACACGTACTTCAAGGAGGCCCATTACTGCAAATACTTGATACGAGTCTGAGAAAAGGACCCATGGTGTGCGCGTCTGGAGAATTTAAGAAAAAAAAGAAAGAAAAAGAGCAAGCTCTCCGGATGAGATGACTGGTCTAAAGAAGCGAAAAGTCGTAGAGTCTCGAAAATAAATCTTCCGTGCTATCATTCTGACTTATTTAGTTCTGATAACAGAGGAACTTTGTAACTCTTTGATGTTGTGGTTTTAACACAATTAAATGCAATCGTAGACAAATTTTAATCTGTTTTCCGTAATTATATAATTAACGATATTTCTCGTAAACATATGTATTCGATGATACATACTGATTAGATGTGAATCAAGAAAAAACATTCAGAATCGATATTAGATTAGGAATGCACGAAAAAAACTCAAGCAGTAGGCGAACTGATCAATTACAGACAAGTTCTGAAGACAACATCCCGGACGTTCTTTACATTGCTCGTCTGTGATTGGTCTATTCGATTGCTGAAGTTTTCCCTTGTGTCCCCGCGGCCTTACAACGAGTGAAGCACATTGCAGAAGAAGCCGGCTCCGAGAACCTTGCGCCGGGTGTACATCGGAGCCAGCGAAAGCTACCGGGATCTCCCGAAGCCAATGGCAACGCGATTCGTGCTCAAAGGTTGGAAGCAGTGCACAACAAAACCGAGTCATTGATTGGTCGCGCGTTTTATCTCGAAGATAAACCATCTGCCGCCGAGCGCTTTCATGCCGCATTCGGAAGCGAAAATGCGCTCGGACGCAAAAATAACGGCAGATCTTCGATCGAGAAACAAATCATGCTTTTTGGCACCAGGATATGTCACCGAATTCGTTTATCCGCGCGACGATCACGTTATCTTCTCGCGAGGAACGAAATCGCTCGATCGCACGTTCCTGCCCATTGATTGGTCGTCGCCGTTCATGGGAACGACCCGAAGTCGGTCGTGGTGAGAGCACGTTGACGAGTGAAGTTTCTGCCAGTTGGCAGAATCGACGAGAAGACGTGCGTCGCACCGAATGTCGATTTCGCGGTGTTCGAACGTTTGGGGAACGATAAAAGCACAATCCACTCGACTACTTACACGGGAGTAACGATACGTCGATCACCGGCCGATCCGGCAATCTTCTCTACTTCACGGCTGGTCACGATGTGGGCACTAAACGCCGGTCTTCACGGTGCGCAGGAAACGCCACCGCACAGCGGCGGCGGTGGCGACGATCGTCCATGAGAGACGTGCGCTTGTGCAAAGACGCAAAAACGAGTGCGCGACGTGTGTTTCGTGTGCACGAGGCTTCAGGCGACCAGATGTAGTGTGACAGACAGAGGGCCGGTCCCTCTTCGTTCTTGCTTGTCCTTTTTATTTCCCTCTTCCGCTGCCAGAGGTCTTAAATCGCGAGATCGGGGGGAGATCGATTGTGTGTCCTGAAAACGAGGTGAAAATTACAAAAAAGCAAGCTAATTCACTAGAATATCTGCGATTTCACACAAGCACGTCAGAACCTAGTGGAATTTGTTCACTTTTTGTCATTTTTATTTCGTCTCACGAGACGACACAACCCTCTCACTCCTTCCGTCTGACTGACGCAGTCGGATTTTTTTTTCTTCCTTCACAACTTGAACACGATTCACTGAGGTTTTGAATGATGGAATCGAGCAATATGTTTTACTTTCTTTTATTTCGCGTTCTTTGTATCTCTTGTCACAAACTGGCAGAACAATCGGGTGGCGCCGGCATTCTGCACTCACGTAACGCGTAATCAGCTGTTAACATCGATCGAAGGCCGCACGTTGCGGCCGGCGTCCTCGGCCGGAGTCTCGACTGTCGGGATTTCCCGAGTTTCTCTCGAGTAAATGAGACCCCAAAGGGGAGCGTTACTATGGGGAGTCTCGATAGCAGTTATACGCGGCGGATGAGATACGGAGCGGAGGAAAACCGCGCCTTTTAATCGGCGAAATTATCAATTTTCGCACATTTGTACGCGTTTCCCGGAGACGGCTCCGCGCGATTTCTCTTATCTCGCGCGTTTATTCGCAAAACGGTGCTCGCAGAATTCTGAGAGTTTTCGCCTCGTGTATTTATCGTATCGCTCTCTCGCACGATCTCGTGTGTACGCTTGTACGCAGCACTCGCTCGTGGGACGCGCATACCGACACGCGTACAACACAGGAGACGGTTATGCGAGCGCCTCGCTTACGTACGCACGCCGGTACGAGCGCGGCTAGACCGGAGGGAGATACGCTCGCTTACGCGCGCGCACACATACACGTACACACATACACACACGTGCATCATAGCGGCCGACTCGTTTAAAGAGCCGCTACGGCACCGCCGGAACCCTAGTAAGGCGCGCTACAAAGGAAGGCAACGCTGTGTGACCCCGAGATATTTTTTGATGATGCTTTCCCTCCCTCCTCTCATTTCCGACGAAACACCTGAAACCGAACTTTCTATTAAATCTCGTGGAAAAACACGGTCGCGAGGAAACGTCGCTCGAGCACCGTGTGCTGACCTGTTCGACACGCGATGAAAACGCGAAATACGCAAATGCGTCAACAACAACAACAACGACGATGACGACGATGCACGAGCATCGGTCAAAGAGCGAGGAAGAGAGAGACAGAAGAGTTGCGGCGCAAAGAGAATCGTATCCGCTTGCTCGCTCTGTCTCTCTTTCTTTCGCATTCGCCTGTTTTTTCTACTTACTTGGCTGCTCGCAAACGTGTGCGCTGTGCCGCACAGTATTTTAAGACGGAGACCCGCGCTCTCTTCCGGGAGGAGATGCAGCAGGCCAGCACACGGCACGCGGCGCGCGTATCAGAGGACGGCGGACCCGGTCATCATCCCAGGTCCGGGTCTTCTCGACGAAGTCGCGTCCTAGCACTTTGGTGGCGCACAACAGGCCGGCGGTCTGGACGGCAAAAGTCGTGCCGGACGCGACGAATGCTTGAAACGACGGTCGGGAGACGACGAGCTCGCACGTTTCTCGTATATAACCCTTCCTCGTCGTTCCGAAAAATGTATCTCTAATTATCGCGATCACTCGCTCGCTGTGTCCCCGCGACAACTCGATCCTGTCGTGATAGCGCGATCATTGTTGTTCCCGCAGTCGTCGTCCAAGTCGTCGTGGTCACAGTCAGTCGCATTAGTTCTCGTTGCATTACAACTCTACGTACATGTACTTTGCAATTTCTTCCTGTCTCTCTCTCTTTCTCTCTCTCTCCCCCTTGGCATGTATCTCTTTCTCTCGCGCGTGCTGCTAGAGCACGGTGTCCATTTTCTTCGCGATTCGATGCCGCCGCCACGATTTACGCTACGCACAGGCAGGTCGACGCTAGGCGATCGGGGCAGGTAGCCGGAAAACAGACAATCTCTTCACAAACGGAGCGGAGCCCGAAAAATACGCGGGATCAGGAGCGCTTATAGTACGGGTCGTGGTATTTAGGTTCCTTTTCACTGTCGGGAATGCGGCGTGGCGCGCTCGCTCGCTCGCTCGGCTCGGGTTTTACAGTGAGCCCCGCCTCGGCATGCTCGGTTCGACTCGGGCCAACCAAGCCGGCGAGCAAGGAGAAACGAACCTTCTCTCTCTCTTTCTCCGTGCGCGTCTCGAGGCGTCGCGCGCGCCACACACGAGGCCGGATCGTGAGAGATCCGAGCCGGTCGAAAGCCCGGGTGCGAACTTCCCTACGTTTCCTTTCGGCTGAAATGTGTGGAAAGGCACCGGAGATTCGCCGTAGTGCGCAACTGGCCGGTGTCCACGAGCTGCGGTATGTGGACGGAACGTGTGGCCGTCCGCGTGCGCCAGTGGCCGCGATGCCCCGACAGAGACGGAAACAAAAAGAGGGAAAAGAGTAAGACGCGTCCGAGGAGCTGGGTGTTGTGCGAACGTCCGGGGAGAGAGGATAAGGAAGGAGAGTCCTCTCGAAGAGACGCGCACTAGCTCGTACGTCGACGTATTACGAGACCCGCGACGTCGCGTCGCGTCACGCTGCGCCGCCGCGTGCATAAGCGCCCGCGAAAAAGCGTGGACGCGCCGCGGTGTGCGTGTCGACCGTTCTCTCGCGCACAACTGTCGTGCACGAGACGCGCGTGCGCCGCGAGCGTACGTAGAGTTGTGTGTGAACACGTTTGATGCTTTGGGGTAACGGTGTGCGTGAGACGTACGATTGTGATAAGGAAGGTAGCATCAGTGTTCATGCGCTCGATGTCCTTGCTTCTTGAAACAACCTTGCAGATACGTCGGAGAAAAGTGAGAATTTTCTCCAATGAACCCTCGTGATTGCGAATTTTCCGGAATCGCTCGGCTGTCCAATTGCGAGCGATATTTTATAGTATAAACACTATGTATACACAATATAAATCTCTTGTCAACTTACCAGGTCAACTGTAGGAAACGGCTGGCGTTTGACAGCTTTCTCCTGTCAATCGTAGTGCGCACCCGTGACGATTCAGACGCGTTCACGCGCGAAAGACACTCGTACAGATCGACGATCCCGGAACGCGTCGTTCCTCAGCGCCTTTCATAAGTGCGCGCGCTCGCGACCGGACGGCAAGTTCTTCGCGCGACGGCGGGTAGCAGCAGCGGTCGTCCGTGTGTGCGTGTGCTGGCGTGTCGGTGAGACGCGCGCGCGGGCTGGTGTACCGGCCATCTGCCGGTCGCGCGCGACAGCTGAAATACGCGCGCCAAAACCGTCGTCGGCGCGCTACCTCTTCTCCGTGAGGTCGCGCCGCCACCAGCTCTCCTCGGCGATGCGATATGCGATAGGTCCGAATTGTCACCGGATGATGTCACGTTCGCCCGCGCGAGATATCCCCGAGCGAATATTGTTGAACCGCCTTTCTTGTACGAGGAAACCGCTTGATAATCACTCGATAACATCGGCTCGTTATTACCGCAATTAGGAGCGCAAATCTGTTATCTCACACGTGTGATGGCGCTTTTCCAAGGATCCCGAAGCGCCGACGAAAAGCCCGCACGAGCGTCCGAACCGATCGCTAACAACTATTGAGTTTGCCCGCCAAAACTCGAGGCATCCTTTCCCCGCCAAGCATCTGCCACACGGACGACAACAGTATTGTCGTTCGGAGAAGTCCTTGCGGACGCTTCGCCGACGCCGTCGTCGTCGTCGTCGTCGGGAACGTGGCGCGGTTAACTATTCTCGCACGCATTCCCGCGTTTCCAGAACACACCATTACCATACCGGTCCGCCATGCTCGCGGGTGTTGGCGAACAACAAAAGTCTGAATCTTTGTGCGTGTCTCTCTCTCCCTCCTTCCTTTTTCCTTTATCTCTACAGGTCGCCGATATCTAGTCCCTTTAACCCGGGCCTCATGGACCTGGCGCACTGGATCCGGCCGGACCAAAGTAGGGTGACAAACAATGTTACACAGGTCGCACTCGCGAATTATGCAATTTAGTGACGTATTAATGTGGCGACCGTACGAGCGCGCATGCATTCACGCACGCTTCCGTCGATCCTGCCGAACGTACTGATGTTCCCCGTTTCTTGCCCGTTCTTGTCCGAAACCGTGAGCGTACGCGATCGTCCCTTCCTTCGCGAATGGAGGGGTATTCAGTTGCAGGGCTGTAGCTGAACGTAACGCGAACGGGCTCTGTGAACGTAACGCATCCAAGCGAGAAAATCGAGGGATATGAAAATATAAATTTAACGCCAGTATAAACTCTCATGTACACTTCTATTTTTATGTGTGAAATACAAAATTGCTGTTGATCTTATTCTTTTTATTTTAACAGCAGAAACGTAATGACCGTTTCTGATTGATCATCAAGATCATCTGTTACATAAAATACAAAGCTTTCTTGTAAAAAAAGTAATTATTACGATCATAGTTACTTTACAGTTAAGTTTCATTATAAACTTATTTTCTTACACGCAAGAAACAGATTAACGTGAAATAAACAATTGGAATTGTTTTCTTCTTGCTACATTATGCAAGTAGAGAGAGAGAGAGAGAACTTACAAACATATAAAAAATACGTAAAAATAAGACCATCTTAATTTTCTCTTCTTAAAACATACTTTCTATATTTTATATCAAACTTTTTGTCTTAAAAAAACCTGAAGAATTGCCTTGAAGTTTCATGTGTATCTGATAAAAGACTTAAAAAGAAAATATTAACGCTGTCACAGCAGGAAAGCATTACATTGTAATATATTAAAACTGAGTAGAAGCTTGTATTCTCTTTTAACAAAAAAAAATATTTGATAAGACACATTATTAATAATCAAGATCTTTAAACAAAAAAACCTGTCGCGATGAAATGTATGTTCGTGACACTGCATTCCTGCTGAAATCGGATATCTCTCGTCAAGCCCCGTACTGTCGAACTACGCTTTTCCGGGAGTTCGGAAAAACTTCGTACATGCCTGAGTTAGGTCAAGCCAAGAAGGGGCCCGGTGCTTTCTTCATAACGTATTTATTTGAACCCTACAAAGCAAGTACAAAAGAATCGTATCCAATGTAGACCATAGGGGAGGCGTAGGGCGGCCTCCCTTCTTGCCTTTCGAGAGACAGCGTCTCCCTTCGCTTTTCTCTTCAACCCTCTGTTTAAAGCCGGTCTCATCCCCACTTTCTCAACTGGTTTTAAAGCGTGTCCGTAATCGTGCTGCGCAAGAAAACGTCGAGACGACCTGACGTGCTCTGATACACGTCGCAGTCATATGTCGACGATCACGAAGACCTGGGGTTGATTCACCTCCGGGCGATCAAGTATTTGCATCGCCGAGTACGTGATCGCCTTCACCTCGGCACCTTGCGTGTGTTTTCCAATCGTGAATTCTTCGCCGTACGCGGTCATCTTGATTTTGAAGTTTTCCTTGTCAAATTCAGTAATCTTGACCTTCTAATAAACAGATGTAATCAGATTCGCATCTTTAGTTACGAAAGAACGACGAGAGAGAAATTCTGCGACTCTTGATTAGCGATACTTGTCTCCTAATTTTTAAATTTAGCTCAAGAAAATTCAAACTGTTGTCACAATTAATACAATTGAATAAACAATGTAATTCTAAACCAGATAAAACTGACCATTCAAAAATGGTGACCACGAGGAATTAACGAAGAATTCCCGTTGCTTTGCAACTAATTTTTTATACATCTTGTGTGTTCACACATATAATTACTGATATACATATGTAAGAATATCATATTGATAAATATTAATAAAAATTAGACATTATTTATTGCTACATAATATATTAAATTTGATATACAAAAGATACAAACATGGTTGCATTATTAAATATATTATTTATAAGAGAAGAAAAAATATTATTATTTAAATCAAGTTAAATTACCTTGGCAATAAGATTAGGCTCGGCGCAAAATATGAAGAGCAGCTCGTCGAGGAAGTTGTAGAGCAGACTCATCATATCGAAGCCCTCAGCTTCCATATGATGCACCTGCTTGATCTCCACCCGTTCCAGGTCCGTCATTAAACCGAACATGGCCATCGCGCATTGTTCGAAAGTCTCCTTCAACGTGTCGCCCCACGCGTGCAATCTGAGAGCGATTTATAAATCATATCGACGAATTTATTTTCATCAGAATCACATGAGCTTTAAAACGCGAGTTTTCTAAATATTCTGTCTATCGAGCCTTCTACGCACAACGGATATTCAAGCACTTTTAGGTTAGTCGCCGATGTAACCTACAAAACAAGCCGGCCAACGCCGGTCAGTGTTACGATATCTGAATTCAATACTTACTGCACATCTGCGGTGTGATCGAGATCTGAAACAAGGAATCGGAAATTTCTCTGTGAGCGATTTTACATGCGAAAGTTTTGACAATACCATCAATTTCGCGAATGTTGCGTCAGTCGGAATTGAGCGACAACAAAGATTAGATATCTAAACGTGTACGTTCACATGCTTCCCGTTTTGGAAAAGAGTGAACAAACGACATTGACGGTAAAAAACACGTGAATAATACTTACATTCATATTGCACGGGCGGTATATCGAGATCTTCTTCCTGCAGCTCGGCCATGATTGCGCACAGCTGATTGTCCGTCCGAGTCTCCACGTGGTTGACGCGATCAGCTGATTCACTGACGGGTTTAATCAACGACGACGTAGTCGGCGTGGGTGAGTTCACGCCGGCCAGGTGGCGCTACTTATAAGCGAATTACTTTGCGATGCTTCGCAGATGTATCGACTGAACCTGTGCGCGAGTTGCATCACGACCGCAGCCGCTGAGATTGGATAATACCGACCGACCGCGGAGTAGAGAAGTATGTGCGAACCGCGGTCGGAATCAAAGGACAATATATTTTGCAACATCCAACCGTTGACAAATCTCCGACGGCAGATCAATTATCTTTTAGTTTTTGTGTGAAAGATGCAATATAGAATGTACATATATTCGTGCCGTTATAAAAAAAAAAGATATATATATATTGCTAATATTTTTCTCCAACTCTCTCTACATTTCTTTAATATTCTGTCTGAATTATATTTTCCGTAATATTTGTATTAGTAGAAGCAAATAAGACATTACGAATATATATTATTATAAATGATATTTTATTAATACTCACATATAAATAATATAATTAAATCTATTACTTGTTTTATTATATTTTTTTTTCTAGATATTTAAAATTATTTACCGCATAAAAAATTCGGAGAGCTCAGGTCGATCGGATTTTGCTGCGTCGAAATATTTGTATGATATACTGCAACACAGTGTTACTGTTGTTTTACGTGCGAGCAAATTTGTTTCCTCCGCCATCGCCGCCCGATCGTTGCACCTGTTTTGCAGACCAAATGCTGATCGTTATTCGTAATTATACCGTTCATTGTGCAACGAAGCGCGGCGGTGCGCGTCGCGCTTCTGTGTGCGTTTCATTAGTGGTTTACGCGCGGTGGCTTAGAAGCGGTCACCGTTGAGTGAGAACGGCGATCGGCATAAACAAGCCACCGTGTTACTCGAAGACCTACATATCTTTCCACCGAATCAACAAGAAGCAGGGGCATTTTATCGTTTAGGTCCACGGACCACCGATTGCAAGTCAAAATAAATAAATAGGCACGCAAGGCATTTTTAAAAAAACCTTCTTTCTGCGATCAATTTAATAAAATAAATATGAATAAAAAAAGGATCTTAAAGAGGACGTTGAAGTATTTGCAATAATCACATCAGCGATAAGTCTATAGTTTAGAAAGAAACAAGAATTTTTTAGAATTTTTATTTTAATTAAATATATAGGTAAATAACATGAGAAGAAATACAAAGTTCGTGGATAAACTAAGGCGTTACTGAACGCAGGAGGAACGTAAATGCGCGCTCGTTCCTCGCAACAGGGGAGGAAAAGACGCGTCTGTCTTTTTTTTTTAATCCGACAAGGACTCCGCTTATTTTTCTTTCTTTACCTTCGCAAAGACTCAGTTGAACCGCCGCTCGCGCGCTCATTGATCCGCGCGAGTGCATTTATGCAGATTATAAGCACACGCGATTTGTGTCAAACGAGTATGATGTCGGACGAAAAACGCTGGCGACTGTTTATTGCGCGAATACTCACCTCTAAAATCCGCGTGATTGTATTCTTGTTCGCTTCTCCGTAATGTGTGAATAAAAATCTGTTTCGCGTGCCACTAATTACGGCGTTCGTTCGTTATTCGCGAAGCGGAATAAGGAAACAACAATGAGCAATTGCAAGACACACTAGCATTTAGTTAATTCGTGGGAGGGTACACGCGCGCTCTCCCCCTTTTATTATCTAACACCGTCTTATTATGCCAGCTGTGTGTCGCATGGCACACTGTGTTGCGCGCCAGATGTTACGTTTGTTACAACAGGCAACTAAGTGTAGCTTGCCGCACCCTTAAGTAGCAATGCCGGCCACCTTGTGTGACAATAAAATTGGAAACACGTGGCTCTGGAAAAGCCCGTTTCGAGAGAAGAACCTATTCTTAGTTCAGCTACTCTTCAAGAAAACCTCACGACGACTCTCTGTGTCGCAAATGTCGTGTGCGACATATAAACGAACAATAACTTATTGTGGAAGAAAACCACGCGAGATATAATTAACTCGAAAACAAACTTACTAACGTGCTAAAAAAATTCATGAACAAAAAAATTTGACACAGAAACTTAATACATAGAAGTTAATAATTAGATATATGTATACGCGATATTTAAACTGCTCTTTTCTTCTCTTTGCTTCTGAATAAAATAAAAGCGCGCTAGCGTGCGTCACTTTGTTAAAAATCCACGTCTGTCATACAAGGTGGAAACACGTAAATAAGAAAGGGATCGAAGCTCATTTGTCGCCATTCATAATAATCACACACAATCACCGTTGATCCACATAGGCGGTTTCTCCGCGTCCGACTTGCGTTGCATATTCTCGATATGCATCTGCGTCTTGCGGTGCGAAGTTTCGTCGTGAGTTTTTTTTTTTTTTTTTTTTTTTTTTTTTTTTTTTTTTTTTTGCGGCATTTTTTCCATCCAACCTAGAGAAAAAACTCGTTTTTCTCGCGTCGTGTCCGACGCGATGTGTTCCAAGGGCAGCTACTTCGCGCGCGCATTCATGATCTGGTCTTGATTCCACATTGCAACTAGATAAACAGTGATGACGTGATCGATCGCCGATATCGCGCAAGAAAGTTGCGTATGTATGTACGCAAGGTCGCAAGGTCACAAGAGTCGCCCACCCGGAGTATCGATTGCGAGACGATTTTCCTATTGTTAATAAAAACCTCTTCCTGATGCACTTAGTTCTTCGTAGGCGATTCATAATTGATCAACTTACAGCGACGAGTTCATCAGGCAAATAACGATTACATTAGATGATTAGATCGAAGGTTTGTCTGTAGGTATTTTTTCTTTTCCGTTGTGTCAACACGTAATGTTTCATCTACAGTTTTGTTTTAACATAGAGAGATACCGCTGATGGCGGGTAGTTTTAATGAGCTATCTACTCTCGAGTTTTTAATAACGGCTATTATATGAACACAGATGATGTTCACGTTGGTATCGTAACAGCTATTGTTTCTCGCAAATAGTGTTTTATTTAAAAAAAAATGTCTATCTTTAGATTCTTAGATGGTGATTAGCGTCTAAGCGATACTTGTATAATAGATGGAAATATTGGATATGTAAGATTGAGTGTGAGTGAAACACCACGTTGACTACGCGGAGAGGGCAGATTTCTCAGAGATCTTTATAATTAACGTGAAAAAAAAAAATGATTAAAAAAAAAACTAAACGAGAGAGAATCTAAGACGAAAGGGAGAAAACTTTTTCTTCTTTAACAATAAATCTCTCCTCGAGAAATGATGAAATCGGATCGGTTTCTCTTCAATAACACGTTTCAGCGTTTTCTTGCGTCTGTTTTTCGGCCAGGACATAAGTATACGTCTAATGGTCACTTTAAATTGCGGAAAGAAAAAATTTACGAAAGTGTTGGAGAAAGAAACATCTTGCTGGTTCGCAGTTCTCGGAACAGAAATCGCACTACGGCGCGAACAGAGCAGCAATGAGATCGAGCGCGACTCAATTATACCGAACCCAAGATGCCTATGCTATGACAATGAACAGATCACAAAGAAGAAACAATAGATTTTTAACGAGAGATGACCTTAGCTGTGCCTACACACAGACTTGAGAATTATCACGTTGCTTTCCTTCTAGATGCTCGCCATTTTTCACTTGTCTCGCATTTTTTTCAAACACAAAGAAAGAAATTCTTTTTTATAGAAACAACATTATACGAGAATTGATTTTTATTTTACTTATCTTATCATATTTTCTCGCTTTACATTTTTAACATTGTCTCTTGAATATAAGTTTTTAACTGAACTGAAGTTTTAATTGAACTGAGACTTTGTTCTATTATATTTTTAAACAATATACTTCAAAAAAGTAAAATTATATCGAATTTTTCAAATAAATGGAAAATACAAAAATAATTAGTTTTTATTACTAAAGAAACTTTCCATGGGGTTAAGCCGAAAATTTTTAGATCCTAGTGCGTTACATAAAGTGACAGAAAGAACTAGACATCTTTTTCGTGCTGTATCCTATTTTTTCTAAAGAGCGTCCCATTCTTCCCAAACAAAAGAGCCGCAATCGCGTTTTCCGTCGCCGCTGACCGAGTGCGACCGCCGTTGCTATTCGCCTCTCACGTGTTGGCGCGCTTTAATGACATGCAATTTTGCAACGTATCTTTGCCGAGTCCTTGGGCCGGGAAACTATATAAACCGACTGTTTATAATTGGCCAGACTAGCCGCCAGGATTTTTAACCAGGCAGGATGTCGTTCTACGCGCTCACCGTCTTCTGCGCTACCGCGTTCGTGCTCGTCGCGGCTCAAGACCTCGAGCTTCGTAAGTCCTTTTGTTCAGCCATCACTTTCCTCAACCTTTCAAGGGTCGTCTCCGTAAACGAGTCAAATTAGTTTGCGTTTAAATCATTGCTTCTTTTAATCTTATATCGCGTATAGTTTTTAAAAAGGAAGTCACGACTTTGTTAATATCGAGAAGAATTTATGACAGTCTTGTATGTCACTTCATAGAAAGTGTGTGACACACACACAACCATAAGTAATAACTTTTAATTTTTTTTACGTATTGATGATTTTTTAATTTTTATATGAACAAATCGTTTGTGATAGTTTGATTTCATATATAGAGACGTCAGTTAGATTAGATTTTATCTTGACATGTGCAATTGAATTCATTTCACGCGATCTAATTGTAATATAGATTCGCTAATTGTGAGAAATCTCAATTAACGCATATTCTATGAAAATTAAAATTGTAAGAATTACAAGATTATATAATTCATACTGTCATCAATTATTGCTTAAAAAGCACTCGCAATGTATGCACTTTAGCGTGTTTATTGACACATCTGTTATTGACATTACATCGTATATTTAACTTTCACTTTTTTACATTTTGCCCTAAAGATTAAAAAAAAATACTGGCAATGACATTGAAATAACAGAAATTACATCACAAGGCAAATAAAATTTGAAGTGAACGCAAATCTAAGTTAATTTTAATACAATTTCGAATAACTTTTTGTATACGAAGGTACACATTTTGTATGACTTATAAAGATTTATGTTTATGGTTGAGTGATCAGTAATTTCGAATGTACATTTACATACGCACTCGCAGTTACGGTTGAACGGACAATAATTGCACAAGTATACACATTTATTACTCATTTACTTAAATTAGTTTTTACTCGCCAATTGCACTAATGTCAATAGCATAATTAGTTCTTCTTTGTTAGCGAAATTGCGAACATTTGGTGACGTATTATCATTTAATTGTATGATCAAAAAAAGAATATCTTTTATTAATTTTCTAATCGATAAGTTTGCAACTGATTGTATGCGGAGACTTTTCTCCGGCCAGTTTGCACGAAAGTTACGGTGATCAAAAATTCTACTGAAATATTCATTTTTATTTCAATTTTATTCTACTAAAATATTCATTTGTAAAAAATTTATTTAAAAGTCTTAAATTAATCAAGAATTAATTCGTGTAAACAGTGATAAATAATTTTCAGGTCAACGTTGGAATTTCATTATTTTACTACACGTAATTTTGTATAGAAATATTTGAGACGAGTAGTTCATAATGTCAATGTTCAATACATTTATCTCTCTCTCTTTACTTTTTTTTCACACAGCTGTGCAGACTTGCAGCCGTGATGCACCTGACTACACATCATGTCTGAGACTTGCGATACAAGAAGCATGGCCGAACTTCATCTCAGGTATTATTTTTATTTAAACTATTACACTAATTCACTCAATTATATTTTGCATTGCATTTATTACGATTTAAATATATTTAAGCAAGCATTTTTTTTCCGTTGCATTTAATATCGTGGTACTTTATGTATAAAAATGTCTTTCGAAAGGTATTCCGCAATTCGAGGTCCCGATTTTGGACCCGTACTTCACCGATCATCAGAGAACCGTGTACGAATCACAGGATATCAAGGCGGACATAACGGTCACAAACGTTAACACTTATGGACTCGCGAAGGCTCAGTTCCTGGCGGTAAGACCGCATCATTCTCCCGATTACTTCAAATTGGAAATGGACGTTGAGATGCCGAAGGCGCTTATCGAGGGTAACTATAAGGCGGACGGATCTATAGGATCATTCCAAATTGGCGGTGAAGGTACGTGATTAAAATGTGCAGAGTTCTTATTTGATTTTTTAATATTAAGCTTCTTTTGTCACGTCTTTAGAACTGTTTTCATTATGTTCTTTTACGCGCGATAGGATTCTTCAACATCAGCATGGAGGACATCAAGGCCACGTGGTCCATGGAAGGACCCGTAGCTAACGATAGATGGACGATCGAGCACTTCCACCTGAACCCGGAAGTCGGCAAAATGCAGATCTGGTTTAGTGATATATTCAACGGTAACGAGGAACTCAGTAAGTATCTAAAACTGTTTTCTTTTTTTAAATACTTCTATACTAGAATAAAATCACTCAGGAATAATGTGAAAAAAAAAATTAGATGCAACACGCGTTGTTAAAAATCCTTTTGTCTCAAGTCACAATTGCCTCTTATTGCCATCTAACAATTATCTCGTTATATCACTTTGGCAATTAGATATTTGATGCGAAGCACAAATACGTGTTCTGTAATCCCTCAGTCTTATATAAAGCGGTATCTGTGTGAATCCGATTAATCTCGATCCACACACGTTCTCTTTCCGCCTCGGAAGATGTCGTATATTGCGTGACACGTGCAAATTTCACTTGCAGATCAAGCCGCTATGAGATTCGTCAACGAGTACTGGCCGCAGTTGTACCGCACGATGTTGCCGTTCGTGGCGAAGAACTGGGACGAGCATCTCACCGAAGTCAGCAACCGCATATTCTCTAAGATTTCTTTCTCGAAAACTTTCCCGTGAGATCTATGAAGATAGACGATTCCTCGTAGCCGTAGTACGATCGAAGATAAGCGCGCATCGAATTTAGAATCGCGAATATTTTAAGCAACTCGCGCTCGAAAAT
Organism: Pseudomyrmex dendroicus; assembly: GCA_014825645.1. Taxonomy (NCBI): domain Eukaryota; kingdom Metazoa; phylum Arthropoda; class Insecta; order Hymenoptera; family Formicidae; genus Pseudomyrmex; species Pseudomyrmex dendroicus. Next base: position 61,648 of record QVNZ01015950.1, on the reverse strand, counting down.
CGGCGCGAAGGAACTGCAAAGTTCCTCTCTCTGGGAGGTCCGCAAACATCCGTGATAATCTTACTTTTTTTCTTTCTCTTCGTGATAGTGTTATCTATACGTATGTATTTTTTTTTTTTTTTTGCACATTGTCGACATGCGTGTAAATAGTGCGATAGTTAGTATGTAATAACCATGAAGTATGAACGTAGATTTACTTCTAGCATTGTTACTATTATCGTGTTACTCTTATTTTCTTGAAATACTAGTGAAAAGTTATTTTGTGTAAAGCATAAACGTGTAATAAATTACATGGAGAAAAATAACACAGACAGTGCCAAACAATGTCAATTTTGGCACTTGCTTCGAATTATTGTTTACTTCAAAGTTAAAAGAAAATTGAAGATAATTGAAGATATTTGTTATTACATATTTTTATTGTATTCCATCACAATATATATTGTTAATTATTATTGTGCATTAAGCAAATTACCACATCTGATAGCATATGACGTTGTCTAAAAAAAATATTCAAATTTCAATGCTTCTGTTGTTTGATAACTTCTACTCGAATTTATTTACTTCTTTTTTTTCAATCATGAGTAAATCGTAAAAATCGCAATTTGTGTTTTAGAAACATCAGAATAAAATCACAGTCGATACTAATGTACGATTTTAACTCACGCACGGTGACATTTTGCTTCAAACATCATCTTCAAACGTATATTATCCGCAACTTGCAAAAAATACTCAAAGAGACTGTGGTAAAATCTTAGAAAAATAATGTAATCGATATGGAAAATCACAGTTTACACTACTTTCAAGTGATAAATTAGTTACGTTTTTGTCGTAAATCTAAGAATAATCGAGACATTCTACATTTTATAGAGCACGTGTCCAGTTCCCGTTATACATTCATATTAAAGAGCGATCGATTTTACTGAGGGGAGAAAAATAACGGTCGCTATATATATATATATATATATATATGTAAGATAAGGTAAGGTAAGCTTAAGGTATAAGGAACGATTCCACTGGTACATGCTGCAACAGTTGGTTGACAATTCCAGCGAAGAGCCCCGACAATTTTCTCTTCAGCTGCGGTTCCATCAACTTCAGCACTTCCTGCCCGTTTTCCCGTAGGAAGAGATTGGTCGCCTCGGCTGCAAAAAATCAAGACAGAACAAGTGAAGCAACGCGGATCGCGAAGAGATTTTCGATCTCGAAAAACTGATTCGCGCGATTTCCTCACTGAGTATCCGATTATTCTTGAAGATCTTGCTGACGCGCATTTGCACGTCCTTCACGCCGAGCACAACGTCGAGGTTCTCCACGTGTAGATACGTTTTCTCGTTTTGCGATTTCGTCGACACGGTGCCTCTGACTAGAGCTCTGGCGTCGCCGAAGCGCGCGTGGAACGTTCCGTTTCCGCTGGCAGGTAAAATGATCAACACGCCGGAACTGCGGACGAATTAAATTTGTCACAATAGAATAATTCGGATAATTATTTCATCGCTTGTCAGATTGATGGAGAAGTGTGCTCATATAATGAAACATTATTTTAATACGTGCAATTTTTGTTCTCTGTTTTTTTTTCTTCACGTAGCTCCGAGAATCTACCTTGAGTAATGCGCGTCTAGTATGAGAGCCGGCATTCGTACAATGGCCTGGAACGGCGATCCGAGCTTGATATCCTCCACTGTGTAGTTGCTTGCTCCCTTTACGTAGAGGTCGCGTAGCTGAACTTTATAACCGTTCACACCACCTGTCAGAGAGAGAGTCAGCTCGTCCATCTGTTAGAATAAGCAGAATGTAGCGAACGCGTGTAACGGCGAAGGTCCGATTTGTAATCTTTACATGTCTCAATGTCATTGCACAAGAAAAATTTTCTGCGCTATTTCTCTCTCGAGTTTAAACAGCCTGCGAGACAGATGTGCTTTGAATTGTTGCGCTTTATAACATATCCTCTCCGATATATAAACTATTCACAACTATTTGAACTTTGCACATTTATCTGAATATAAGTTTGATTATTGAATGCGATAACTTGTTCGCAACTCCGGTTGCAATTCGATTTATTTACAGTTTTGATATTTGTGCTGCGACATCTGTGCGTTTGACTCTTATAGATCTTAGTTGATGCCTCAATTTTATAAACTGTTGAACTTACGCGAAACGGTTCCACCGCGGGTAGCTTGATTTCGGGTATTCCGGCGCTCAAATAGGGTCGCAGATGATGCAGAGCGTCGATCAGACAAGTTATCAGTTTCGGATCGCTTCTGGAACATTGCTTCACATACTCGGCTGCAAGCAGACATGGCTATTGCAGGTCGGCCGTCTCGTTTAACGTATAACTTAGTCACGTACATTTTAATTCCATCATAAGATATAATAATCTTGGATCTTCGCGAATTCCGTTTCTTCGCTTATTTGCAGCGAGAGAAATTTGATGTTCTAGGTCGGATAAGAGTAAAAGCGCCGATGAGAGCAAAAAGCGTCTTAGCCGCCACACTCGTGTTAAAAGTGAAAGTATTATCTCGTGACAATATGCACCTTATGAGCGGCACACTGTAAATTGGTACGGCTGCTGGAGGTCATCTATGCCGAGGTTTTTTTTTTTACAAGAATTTTGCAAGACTTTTGCGTAAGATTTTCGGTGCAATAGGTACACAAAACTTAAGCGGAAGATTGACTAACTCTTAAATGTTTTACTTATTGTAGCTAGTTAGAATTCATTTATTGTTTTTTTTTTTTTTTTCAAATGTCGCGGTATTTTCTTTAGTGTTTTATCAAATCTGTGCGAATTAAGATAATAATTTCAACTGTTATTTTTTAACTGCGATAAGTTTATCGTATAGATGTATTTTCACGTTTAGACTTACGTCTAAATAAATAAAGAAACTTCGTGTGTCTCTGTACTGAAGTACTTGTCCACAACGTTGCGGCATTTTCTACGGAAATGGAAATCCGGCTTTTGCGACAGTATAACACGATTGCGTGCAGAAAATTGTACGTAATTTGAATTTCAGAGTTTGTCTTTATTGCAAAAAAGTATTTTAACAAATACTTTTTTGCAATAAAGTATTAAAAGTATTTATACAAATAAAAAGTATTTATAACAAATAGAACTTTGTAAAAGTTGCTCAGTCAATCACAATCTATGTTCTCAATAAGTAATAATTACTTTCATCACAATTTTCACTGTCGATTAATTATCACTTTATTCAATTTAACTGAGATATCTCATCTAAAATTTCTTTTAAAAAAATTTAAATTTTTTTTTTTTTTTTTTTTTTTTGAACATATTAATTGCACTTACGGCTAGAATCAGAGGACAGAATCGCCGTGGAACCGACGACGAGAACGAGGATAGCCCACAGTCTCCCGATCATGGTTTCGATCACGGGGGGCAGTCGGGACGATAATCTCGCGGAAGTGCTGTTAGATTGAGTTTGTCAGGATTCTTCCGGCGGTTCCGGACTCGGAATGTCGTCACGCGCGAGATGATCGTCAGATTCGAGTTCGACTAAAGGAAATCTCGCGAATCCCCCGGTTAAACGACGCTTTAACGACGCTAAAGCAACACTGACTGTGCAAGGAAGAACATTGACAGATGGCAGATCGTGGAGCTACACTCCGTATATACTACTTTCACTGCTGCAGCTCAATGCACCTGTGCGCCTCTTTCGTGCGTCTGCACTAGCAGACGAGTCTCTCTTCGATCCTAAGGACAGCTTACAATTAGACGAAAGCAGTTTGCCTCAGGGGGACGGGAACGAGCAGCGAGATGTGATCGTGTAATAGCGTCTGTATGAGAGAGAAATATTAATCGATACATAATAATGCTAGATTCAGCCGCGGTTGTGTGTGAGAAATCACGATGTGAAAGCATGAACGCTGCCTTCATGAATTACCGATTCTCATGAATAATTCATCAACCTTGCGCGTTTCCAGATAAATTGAATTTCATTATCGCGATCGAAAAAATATTTAATTTAAAATTCTAGAGAATTAGAAGAATTACAAATATTTGAAAAATTATACGTTTGCCCTATACTTTTCTTGTACAGTTGATGTTTACAAAGAAAGGAAAATCGATAAGATACGTGGAACATATCGTAGTAATTTTTTTTTTTTAATATTACAACATAAAAAATCGCGCAAGAATTATGTGACTGATTTCTTTTTTACAGCTCTGCATGAATGAGGGATTTCTCGTTCTCAGCCGGAATCTCTGTTCAAAATTCAATAAAGACTCGTGAGACGAGACAATACTCTCGCACGCAATGTAAAACAATAGATGTCGATAAGGCACGATTGCAGCTACATTATAACGGTACAACGTACCTCTGCGCAATGATGTAACAAGTCGTTTGCATTCGACCGCAATTAAGCCCATTGCATTGTGCAATAAGATTTCGATGGCATGAGCGCGTGTGTCATATTATGTATAACTGATTGTCTTATTACATTAGACATTTGTGACAATATCATCAACTTTACTAATATTGCAAAATATTCTTAGAAAGACATTCAGTTTTTAAAATCGTATTTATTAAAAACTTCGAAACTTGTGTATAAAAAATTTTTAACATTTTTTTTTTTTACTTTAGACTTCTTGCTATTGCAAGAAGTACAATAAAGCATGAAAGACTAGTTGGTCATCTATGTATAGGAGCTTGTGCGCTTATTAGAAGAAAACGAGAAAGGACACAAAAGAGAGAGAAAGAAATTAATAAATTAAATTTACTTAATTCTTCGTCCGCGCGCGTAGACAAATAATCTCCCAGACCCGCTCAGACATTGCGTAATCGGTGTTTCTAAAATAAATTAGTTTTTTTAAACGTTTACGTCTTCGAAACTACTAGATTTTTATTTTGTTTTTTATCGACGCAGAAGTATTATTTAATCTTTCAATAAAAAAAAAGAAATTTAAAAATTATCGAATTTTTGCAGAGATATTCGATCTTAAAATCCTCACACACTCAATAAGTAAAACGAAAAAGTAAAATAAAAAACAATAATTTATCAAGTTGAAATGTATTTATTCTTCAACATAGTCGCCTTCTCATAATACACTTTCTTTGACTAGTGTTTTTCAAAAACACTTATATCATTTCGGGACTATTTCTTGAGCTGTTTAAAATAACCATTTATCATTTATACGGAATCAATGACTTCGTTGTTGCTCAATGTCACACCACGTGATATAATGAGCCAGCGTTTGACATTTGTTCTTCTAAGATAAAAGTTTTCAACAGCAATGTGATATTCACATTCGCGTCGTTTCGTAATTGTTTTCGCTAAATATGTAGAAGATATGTATTCCTAAATATGTAGAAAAAAATAAAAATATATGAAGCTGAGCATAATTAAGCAGTAAAAAAATTCGCGATCAAAACTTTCAAAGAAGCAACGTCAAAGAACCGACAAAAATTAACATTTCTAAAAAACTAATATTTCTTCTCAAGAATGAGGGGGGGGGTATCTGAATAAAAATCAGGAAGATAGCTTCGTAAGAACATTTGTATTTTATGCAGCTGCATAGTCAAGTTGACATTTCGTGCGTCTGCGAATCTGTCGTTTGCTGTTCGGGTAAGTGAATATCTATATTGAAGAGTCAAATAATTACGATCCGATGTTTACGAAAAGTAGAGCAAAACATTTGTTTAAAACTCTTTGAAAAAATTAAGATTATAACTGTTATATATTGTAAGAGAGCGTGTGACAAAATCATATCGATGTTTTATCGCATATTTCCTACCGCGAATTAAATAATGCGCAAGTTAATATTGAAAATTGTAGCTTGACGTAATACACGTGTTGTTACGTATACATATTTGACTTTTTAACTGATTTATTGCAAGTCGTTTTACAATAGCGTAAAAGAATTTAAACAATCTAAATCGTCTAAATTAAAAATACAATTTTTACGCTTTATAAGAGTGTGTACTCAAATCTCACATCAATCGTATCTTGTATGTCAATGTGTACGCTGAGGTCAGTATGTTTGTAGGTGTACAATTTAGTTAATTAATAGCATGCCGATAAGCGCGTCGGTGACTCTTCGTCGACGTGAGCAAAATTAATATCGAAAAAATGTCATTATCTTTTGCAGTTCATATTTAAACATCTTATAGCTTGCGAAAAACTAAATGAAAAGATAGTTAATACGAACTCTGCGATAATAAACATGAAACTTCTTGTCTGTTTTTTAAAAACGCCGAATCATTGACATCAATTGTTCTCGAGTGTCGCACAAGGTAGTCTTATGTTATTAGCATAATAATAAAACACCCGGTGTATTGAAAATAAGACCTTCAATGAATGCACATGTGATGCGCGCAATTATTACATTTCTATCTTAAAAGAAGACACGCCTAATTGCTCAATATAAAAAAACTTATTTGAAGAAAGCTCGCAATATGCTATTATCTTCTTAAATATCTTCAAAATGTCTTTTTGGCCTTTTCGCGTTTTTTTTTTTTTTTTTTTTTTTTTTTTAGAAATAAAGTTTTTCTGATCATGCCGTGAACAAACAACAAAAAACGATTACTCACTGCCGCGAAAATAAAATAACCTTTTGATGGTGAGTTTTTTATAAGAAAATATTTTTTAAGTCATACGACTTTTAAATCAACTTTTTAACTGTCAATCTAAAAAGCGTATATCTTTGCCTCGGTTACATTTCTGTGTTATATGAAATTTACATTAGGTTATTTTTTAATTAAATTTCATCACAAGCAGATTACATAAAGCATCTTTCTCCGAAAATTGCACGTCTCGGAAGCAAGTTCGCTATTTCTTCTCTCAGATACGTTGTAAGCAGTGAAAGCGTGCGGTACGCGTTCCTCGTCCGGGTGGTGTTTCAAACATACATCAATCGTTCCTCCTCATGAATCCGGTGTTGAGTGGTTTTGTCTGTTTGACTTTTTTAAGTTCATCCGAGAAAGAGAGAAAAAGTGAATGAGAGAGAAAGCATAGAAATGCAGCTGAGAATTGTCCTGGCTCTTCTGATATGCGCTTCGGCCGCCGTCGAGTTCGGTGAGTAACGTCTCTGGTGATTTCAACGCTCGCGCGCGAATCTCGCCGCGTCAGTGATTTCAATGCCTGTAACAATCGACTGTCAGTGATTTCGACAGTCATAACGCAATTCGATAATTTTGACGAAGAAAATCTCTACTCACATTTTGTCACGGAAGACAAATCATGTATGTTCGCTAGTGCTTTGTTAAGTATCTCAGTTACGATGTATAAAAATTAATTAAAATTAAAAAAATTGTATTATTTAATAGTATTAATGTGTTATATAATCCGTATCACAATCAATAAATTAAATGGAGTGTGTGCAAAATGTTCTCAGAGTGCGCAATGCTATCAAATATTTAAGATGCTTGAAAGTGAAAGTTATTACGTGAATTGCGTTTACGCGCGCTCTGTGTTAAAATAACATGCATTGTTTTTTATTTCAAAATAACAAAGATCGTGGAATTTATTTATTCTGCCCTTAAAAAAATACTTGAAATACTGCGCGAACTTTTTGACGGTCTCTTATTGCTTCGATGTTTCGTTTACGAGCTGCTGCTTTCAGAGAATCATTTCAAAGACTGTCATCCCAACATGACGAGTTTCGATGTCTGTGTACGAAAAGGATTGAACATGATCCAACCTTACTTCAAGACCGGCCTGTCCAAATATAATGTACTACCGTTCGATCCGTTTTTCGCGAAGGAAGTAACAGTTAGCAGAGGACTGCCGAATTTCGGCTTCATTCTGACTCTGCGAAACATCACCGAGGCCGGATGGATCACGAGCAAAGTGACGAAATTTGTTTCCGATTTAAAAAATTGCAAGGTGAGAGCAAGTGTTAGCCGACACAATTAGACATCTCGTGCGAATTTTGAGGTGACCATGTCATGTGGTTATTCGGAATATCGCGTTATTTATCGCTTGTCTTTGCGCAACGCACATTGTAATTTATGGCGTTTGTTTTTCCAGGATGTTAAATACTTTTACGTGAAAAAAATAATATTTATGACAAAATTATAATTCGATAATACAAATGAATGATAAAATATAAAAATAATTTTTATAAATATTGTGTTTATTAGGTTGTGTACACGCAAAGTTTTCCGGAAAAGCATCTGGATGGAGATTATGAATTTAAAGCAATGGTCTTCAGTTCTAGTTTTCAAAATAAAGGCAAATTCACATTGGCCTTGTGTAAGTAGTAACATAAAAGATATTTATTTTTTAATTAAGAATTAAATATAAAAATATAAATTTAAGAATTAAGAATTTTTAATTTTGAGATTGAAGATGTTTTCAGATCTTACTAACAATTATATGTAACAAGTATATATATATAGTATATATATTTTATTGAACATTATCAAATACAAGTAATGAAAGAGAAAGAGAGATCCTCTGAGATGTACATGAGAAAAAATTAATTTATTTTACATTCGCGATATAAAAGACATGAATTTTCACACTTTCAAAACAAGACAAGATTTAATTACAATTGTTTCTTAATACATCTGCTTGTACAGTGCGATTTAATTTGTGCCTCTTGCAGATAATCTGATGCAAACGACCACCGTGACCAAAATACCGGGACAGAAGATAAAGGCTCAGATAGATGTGGAAAGCATCAAAGACATGCAGCTCCACGTCACGAATCTCGTATTCGGCAAGCAGTACATCGAGAACTTGCTCGATCGGATAATCAACGGCGCATGGCAGCCAGGTTTTGTAATAACGAGACCTATAATTAACGAACTCGTATCTAAAGCTTTCACGGAAATTTTCGATTCCGCTTTTCGTAACTTTCCATTCGAACAGATTTTCAAACCAAAACTGTAGCCGAATTTAACTTGGGAACAGAACACACAAGAGAATCAAAACAAATCGTGTAATCTCGTTCTATAACAAACAAGTGACTGAAAGATACTTGCCAGTGCAGCACCGCGCGTCGACACGAGGGAAAGCGCGAGGAGCATCGAGATATGAATTTCACACAATTCCACGATGTTCTTGTTACTATTACGCTTACGTAATCGGTTTTATCGCTTAACAATATGTACAAAAATAACATATGAGATGCAAACATAAGATACATATATAACACACTTAATTAAATACACGCTTTTCTTTTCTTACAATTTTTACTCAGTTTTTTTTGTTTCTGTCTCACATTCCATCGGATGTAATTCATCTTCGTGTCAATCACTCCAGATTGTCGCTAATGAATCATCGCGCATCAAACATATATAATTATATTATGCGTTTTCTGTATTATGCGAACTGTATATAGCTTGATGAGATAAGTGACGATGAGAGTTGACGTTTTTATGTATCCGCGACGTTTTCTTCTCGTGAAGAGAAGAGACAGTCTTCGACCTTGCATTCCAGAGTGGAAGTGGACTTCACGAGTGTCGTAACCCCGAAGTGGAAGGTCATTGACATTGCATCTTAGTAAATTACACATGATTGTCGGTAAATTAAGGTAACATTGATTAGCATAAAAAAAAGTTGTTATAGTAGTAATTAAACAATTTGTTACCAGCGTTTGTGTTACTCTTCATTGCGCATCATGTTTGTTATGTATGTTCGTGTGTGGATTTTGATATATACGCAAGTTTGTGTTTGCAAGAAGAGTCGATCGAGAAGAATGTCGGTCGTTCAACGGAGAGGAATGCGGAAGATGTATGCATCTCATAAAGAAGTCCGCATGAACTTTTTTATGACACTTTATATCTTTGCGATTGTATATGTCACAGTTTTGTTAAATATTCGCAATCTGGGATGCGATCCCATCCTTTCGATTTCGTTTCTCGCTCACGTTTGGTACGAGCGTAGGAAGTCGCGATTGAGGTGCACAAAAGCGAACGTGACCGAGACGATTAACGGTGTTTAACACTCCCTCGTTTCCTTTCTGGCCGTCTGTGACGTTCGCTCTGACGTTCGTCAAGCGCTTTCTTCGCATACACGGGCGTTGCCCACTTTTATTGTTTCAATTTATCGGTGTCGCGGACTAGATGTTTCAATGCAATTTTTATCGTCCGGCCACGCTTTCAAATTCAAACGAAGAGTTTCATGCGGCTTTAAATTGCGCAATTTAACGAGCCATTCAATTGCGTAAATAAATTGCAATTCGAAATTGATGCACGCAATATGAGCTCAAATTGCCCGATTATTAGAACCGTTAATTATCCGATGCGGAGAAAACTACTTTTTAAGCGCCATTCCCATACTATTAAGCACGCTGTGCTATTTTGATGTTATCGTAGAGACAGAGGAAAGTTATAAACAAACGTTGCAATTATCGAGAAAGTAAGCGATAAAACTTGATCATCCTTCAATATTTCTTTCCATCAGCTAAATTGCTTTCTTTTGTTACGAATAATTTGCTTACTATAGAAGGTATCTACAAACAAACAGTGAAATTAGGCTCTTGTCAAAAAGAAAGTTGCGAAACTTCTCGTCAACTCATTTTGACGTCACGGCCTTGTCTACATCGATTCCCACGATTGAAACAGCTTACACTGAATTTAAATATTTATTAATATACAAATATTGTATATTTATTAATATACAAATATTGTATATTTATTAATATACAAGTCGTACACACATAAGTCATTCAAAGTTTATTAAAATTGAATCGATGACAGAATTAATACGACTAATAAGAATCAAGTGGTTGTATGTACAGCAAGATATTTGTAAGAGATACTTTTATTTTTGAGATATTTTATTTGAGATACTTTATTTGAGATATTTTAAAATATTTTAAGATTATTCTTGAAAATGTAGATTAGACAAGATATTTTAAATCCATTACTAAAAAAATTGCCTTTTTTTTTTTAATTTACATCTACACGTAGTGTGAAATCACAATTTTTAAGTCTCTATAAGAATAAAAATTTGTTTTATTATTATTCAATCTCTCCATTTATTTCAATAACTTCACAAAAACCTATACACGTGGAAAAATAATAAATAAAATTTATATTTTTAAAGGAGCGTTTTACAATATTGGACTGAGAAGTTTTTTCAATTATTTTATATTTTATTACGTACATATATAGAAGTACGCATATTATAGAAGTTAAGTTATTTATATTTATAGAAGTTAAGTTATTTGTATTTATAAAGCTAATCTATTGATTCACTTGATGACGACTCAATTCTCTTCTTCTGCTTCGTTCTTCGGGAGATATAACGGGGAGTATAGCGGGGAGGCAATGTCAAGGTAGTCTATAAGGTCTGGCGCGGTTTTCCCAGCCGATCACTCTTCGTCGGGATACTCGATCGATTCAGTAGTCTGTAGATACGAGATAAATTCGATTTGCAAAAAGTATCTTTCCCAGACAAAGAAATGACAAGTGCTGTGTTACTATTGTGTTGCGTGTGCTCATTGCTGATCGGTGCCCAGGCCATCGGCAGATATATGGGCCTGGAATTTCTGGAGCCGTGCTCCAAGCGCGATCCAAAACTGGAAACCTGTCTGGCCAGAACGGCCAATCTACTCGTCGATCATTTTCGTCAAGGTGAGAATCTGAAAAAATTATGTTCTCGCTTGTCAAAAATCTTGTAAAAAGTATTACAAATTTTTACTCTTAAAGAGAGTTTTTATTACTGGATAAAACCTACGTTTTATCTCCTCGAATAGCAAGAACTTTTGTTATTTTGTTACGTTTTGTTAGAATTGTTACAAAATAATTTGTTACAAAATAATATTTGCAACGGTGTATATTACTGTTACAATATTGTTTTTGACTCTGAAACATCGAATTTCTAAAAGATTTGACTTGAATAAAAAGATTTGATTTTGAATAAATTACAACATTTGTTAATACATATTAAAGATGTAGGATAAAATCTCGATTAGTGTCGTAACATTCTTCAATAAATTGCGAACTCTCACAGTTGTTGTAATTGATAATTTGTACAGCATGTAAGAGACCTCGAAGGAATAAAGTTAAACCTATGTTTTCCTTGCTGTGTCAAGTGAACGTGTAGACGATTGGAATTTGCGGCTTGTCGAGGTAACGCTTGCGCATTCGTTCGCCAATTTTTACGTTATCCGGGAATGTTAGTAAACCTTGTAATATATATCACTTGCACTAATACATGTCACATACCTTTTTTGTAAATAGAATGTAGCTATTGCGAAGTCTGACTAAAATTCATTTTTTTTAAATAACTCTTTTATAAAAAGAAAAAATACAACTTTGCGTTAATTGTGTGTAGTATTTTTTAGTTTAGTACGCCAACAATAAAAGATATATACAATTTTGTATAAATAAACTGAATTTTGTAAATAAACTGAATGTTGAAAGTTTAAGGCTTCCAATCAGTTCTATAATCACGTGATTTTAGAGAAAGAAGCAGGTTATAACGGTGTATTCTACTGATCACCCAGTGTCCTACATTCTACTTATTTTGTACGATGTATTGCTCCAGAGGTACACAATATAACTTCGTTCTTCAAACATAAAAACTTTTTTTTTAATTTATTTTATCCTTTTTTTATTTTTTAATTTTATTTTAATGAGTTATAAAAACACTTGTCAAACAATTATTAAATTTTTGCTATCGCAGTCTACTCTGTCAAATTATATTAATTGCAATATTTCAATAATATCAATAATAACTTTTGTTCCAGTTATTGGTAAATGGAATCGCATTAATTGAGAAAAATAATTGAAAAAAATTGTATGGCAAAATTCTTTAAAATCGTATGTATCAGTTTATCGTGCCGAGAAAGTAGCGTGTTTTTTTTGCGGCAAGATAATATTGCTACGTTCCAACTATGTACATTGCAACTGCAGGTCTACCGCAACTAGGTTACACTGAAGTAGAACCAATTATTCTGGACGAGTTGCACATCACGCTTGGAGGCGGCCCGGATGCGTATAGAGGGCAATTCCGGAATATTACCGCGAGAGGTGTCTCCACTCTGCGAATAACTGGCCTCAGAACGAGATTGAGCGAAGATGAGGTGCAACTGCAACTGGCCTTTAGCATACCCAAAATTAGAGCGGCTGCCAGATACCGATCCAGCGGAACTTTGATCTTGGTTCAGGCAAGCGGAGCCGGAGATTATTGGGGCGAGTACGGTAAGAGAGAGAGAGGCCTGGAATAATACAACTAATTAACATATTATGTTGTTTTAGCATAATATTATGTGACACAGGTATATTATCTGCTGTATAAAAATTGCTATAGCACTTTGTTAAGAAAAAATATTGTTTAATTAGAAAAAAGTACGCCATTAATAGAAAAAAGTACGCTTTGTTCTGGACGTAAATTTTGTCAGTCAAGTGAAGTGCCATAGGTGCAAGTATGTCGTGAGTGCAGGGACTTTCACTACTTATGCAATGTAAATTTGCTATCAATTTGTTGTCAAACTAGAATGCAGAGATGTAATTTCGAATATTAAATTTCTGCGCAATAACAAATAAAATCTATTAAAAAAAAACAAAAAAAACAAGATGATTTAGTTAAAAATTGTTAAAACTTCGAGAATAATAACAAGTCATTGTTTTAGAATTAAAACGAGTGCGTTAAATTTCTTTACGTGAAAAATATTTTCAAGTTTTTGTTGTTTGTGAATGAGAGACACTTGCATATGAGAATCTCTGCCGTGCTAATCACTTATCATTTGGTTTCATCAAACTCCTTGAGAATGGCAACACGATTTACACATTTGCTTTGTGGACATCAAAAGATTCTTTACGACTGATATAGTCACTGCATGATATTTGCGCCTTTTTATAGGCAATTAGCGTGCAAAAAGTTTTTTTGTGACATTAGAAGTATAAATTATAAATAATTATAAATTAGAAATATAGATAATTATAAATAATTATAAATTATTATTGTGTTGAACATTTAATTCACATGGTTAACGCAAAAAATTTGTGTAAACTTAATTAAAAGAAAACACTGGAGAAAGAAAATAATTACGTTTTGTATATATTTCATAGAGAAAGTTTTTGCGCAAACTTTTTCGCGTCGACAGCACATTGTTAAAGTAAAATACGTCAGTCGTGCACGTTCTCCGTAATTTATGTAAATTTGTTGCGGTTTTTTTTTCTTCTTTTGAACATAGTACTGCTCATCTAAAGATTTCATCTAAATTTTTTTTCTTCGCAGACGGTGTCAAGGCCAAAGTCTTCATCAGAGCTAGGCCGTTTTTGGTCGAAGGTCGTCGTTACCTTAGATTGCAGCAACTGAAGATGGACTTCAGCGTGCGGAATATCAAAATGGGGGTCGAAAACGTGCGCGACAGCAACAGCATAATATGTAAGTGAAATTTGTATATTTTGTATATCCTACTTTATTGTTTTCTTTTATTGCAGTCGTATGCTTTTTGCTTGGATCTCTTGTTCTAAAAATTAAATATTTGCCTTGTAATTTGACGTTTTAACACTTTTTTAAGAAAACAATCTGCATTGTTAATCCACTCATAAAACAATTCACGCATTAGATGGTAAATGCGACAAAACACTTTATAACTTTAATTCTCCAAGTTTATTACTTAGTTAAGTGCTCACTGCCCGAGTCGAAATTTAGCGTTTACATTGAATCTCAGTTCCTCTTTTCTGATGTAGGAGTAAGAGAGAAAGTAGATGATACTTTTGACGCTACAACATGTCCGAAATTTCCCTTTTTCCTGCTAAAGTTTTAAAGTAGGGTTTAAATTTCGACTCGAGGTTCAATGTAGACGCTAAATTTCGACTCGGGTGCCTCCGACAAACAGTTGATTTAACTAAGAAAACAGTTAATTTAATTTTATTAACTTAAGAACATTGACAATTTTTTGAATCTGGAATATATACGTACTGTGATTTTAATGTTCGTTCGCAGTGGCGGCGTTGAATCTCTTTATTAACACCAACGGACAGGAGTTGCTGAAGGAGATGAAGCCGGACCTGAGGAGGAAGCTGGTGCAGGTGATGTCGAACTTTGTGGAAAAACTGTTCGCTCAAGTACCGTACGACGCCTGGCTCGTGGATTAAGCAATGATCGGCCGGATAAGTTTTGCTGAAAGCGACAATTAATCGTCACTGCGTCATCGATGTGAACTTTTGAACCGTGAAGCTTGAAGCACGTTGTCGAGCGCAGAAGTCTCGCGATACAGTGACGATCCTGTCCGATATTAATCACAGGGAAAAACCAGGCAACAGATACATCTCGAGAACAAAACCGCACGATTGTTTGTTTTTAGCTGGTATTTCCGAAACTAAAAAAGATTATAAAAAAGTTTGTGCGCGACTTTTGCACGCGGATCGCTGACGCCCGAAGTCAGTTGGCTCTTAACGATAACAGTCGCGCCACAATACAGGGTATTTAAATAAAAGTCTAATCAAGTCGCGAGAAATCTGTAATATTTTGAATTTGTCGTTTGTTTTTGTAAAACACTTTTGTTGAAAATAGACTTAGAAATAATTTGTCTCTTCTTTACATAATTTAGCAATAATTATAAAGATTAGTTGTAATTAATTATAAAAATTAATTGTAATTAATTATAAAGATTAGTTGTAATAAATATTTGCGTGAGAGGAAATACGGAAGAATTGTGAGGAAATTTTAAGGGAAAACACTTTAAAGTTCTAAATAACTATCATTTGAAGATATCAATAACTTAAAAAGAAATTATGTCATTATTCACTTTCGATGTTTTTAATAATTCGTCATCTCATGCGTGCTTTATGCCGGCAATACTGAAAACTCAAAACTAATAATTAATCATTCTGTAGTGTTTTTGCAAAATAGCATGTGTAATTCCACTTGTATGTACACACACGCAAGAGTTATTTCTACAGATCATCTTATCTTCACCAATCTAGATACATGTATATGTATATGTAGAATTCATTAAAGTAGATTTGTAATTATAGATGTAAGTGCCACGCGTACAATTGTTTGTACATACATCACAGATAATTAAGATAATTAAGTTTCTGTTAACTAAGATAATTAAGTATCTTTTTTTTTTCTACAAAAATGCAATTACATAGTAAATTCGTTCTTTATCTTTATCATTATATCAAAATGAAATCTTAAAAGAAAATCTCGATGAATTATAGGAATCTCCATAAATTGAGGTTTTCTTTTTACTTCCAAGTTGCGGTTCGTACAAATTTGTAAACATTATACCGAAACTAAATTATTTTGACGAAGCATTTCAATGCGCAGTAGTTAGATTACATGTTCGCGTAATAATCGTTTACAGAATTTTCATTCATTTTCCTGCTGGCTGTTATTCCACGAAGGAATCACTGTAATTCGCACAAAAGAAGATGCACTGATCGGGAATGTATACAGCGTGTGATTCATAATTTTCCTGCTTTATTTTACGCTGTTTGAATTCCGTACGTGTGACTGTCGCACGTACAAACAAATGATAAATGATAAATGTGAGCTGAAGAGCCTCGAGGTGGCAGAATTAATGGGAAAATAAAATTTGTTTTTAAACACAAAAGTATCTATTACG
This sequence comes from Pseudomyrmex dendroicus, assembly GCA_014825645.1. Classification (NCBI taxonomy): domain Eukaryota; kingdom Metazoa; phylum Arthropoda; class Insecta; order Hymenoptera; family Formicidae; genus Pseudomyrmex; species Pseudomyrmex dendroicus. The sequence goes on along the minus strand of QVNZ01015950.1, from coordinate 45,159 downwards.
TATCATTTTTCAAATCGCATGCAAAGTCAAACGTTTTGTTTCAATAAACAGAAAAAAAACACGCGGACGTCAGGCAATTAGATGTGTAGGAAAAAAAACAAACAAACAAACAAACGATCTCGCGATCACACTTTTCGCGTTTTGTCACTAACGATAAGCTATTTATAAATCAAGATTCCTATTGCCGTTATAATTTTCTGACTTACTGTCCGTCATAAATCATCTTGGCGTTAAGTGACCAATGCATCATGCGAAGAAATATAATCGTTATTGTATTTAGTTTTAGGAGAACTATTTGGCCTAATGTATATGTGATAAAATAATTTTATATCTTAACTGCATATATAACAATGATCGCCACGCAAATAGAACGAGTAGAATTAAAAATTGAGCAACGTAACACATTGTGTGAGAAAAAAATTTCATCCTATCGCAGGAAAATGATTCTAAATTGCAGTAAGTATTACACATATATCTGCATAATAGGTAATTACGTTTCTTCAGATTGAAGGTATCGTTTTTTTTCCAAGGAGTCATCAATAAAAAAAATAAAAGATGGTTCTTCACAACGAGAGATTAACGCGATAAACTCATTCTGTATGTTAAGCATTGTTACGAATGTAATTCCAAGTTTTTTTTTATTTTCAACAAAGAGTTGGGCTAAAGACACGTTGAAGATCGCAAGTGATCTCAAGTTGCATTTGTTTTTGTCAAGCGATATTTTTAAAGAAGAAAAATCGCATTCTTTAGTGTAAATAATTGAATTTTTTTTCAGCATTGAATGTACTCGACAATGATATTAAACTTTTTACATCAAATAAAGACATAATATTAGAAAAAACAGATGAATATTCATGCATATTTTTATTTTTGCTCATCAACCATGAGAAACAAAAAAGCAAATATATCTGCATGAAGAAACATAAATATAGCGCGAGACATCTTGCTGCAACTTTATGGTCAAGTCATGCGTAGTTTTTTATAATTATTTATCAGCTTTATAATATTCTGAAGATAAAAATTATCTTTTTATATACAATGTTAATTTTATACACATAAACAGAGAAAAATTACAGTTTTATACATACATTTTATACATAATTACAAAACCGGTATTTTTATTCTTCGAGATCAGTTTAAGTGAAAAAATTGTGCGAGCCTGACTGGACGAACAGTATATAAGATGATAATTAAGTATTCTAAAGGATTTTAAAAGAGGTGATTCTTAACACTAGTTCAAGACGAAAACTTTTGTATGTTCGAAATGGTTTAGTTCTTTTTCGTAAAAAAAAAAATGGTTTCCTCTTATTAAGTTCGTTCCTCATTGAATAAAACAATAATACATGGTCCCAAAAGATAAGTCTCCTCATGTTCTTCAAACACACAAAGTTTTATAAAAATAATTCGAGTGGTTTATGAAATTTTTGAAAAAGACAAAATTTTTCCTTAAACTTTGACATTCTTTAAAGCCGTTTCGGACATATGGCTATATAAAGTTTTTGTCTTGAATTAGAAGTGAGAAAAAAAAAAAAAATCACCTCTTAAAATTTTTTAGAATATTTAACTACCACCCTGTATAATTAAAGCTAATAATTCTACACTGCCTATGATTTTTTGTCAAACATTTTAATTATATCTTTTGCAGAGATTTAGACTTTGAACTTGTTTGCAACGAAATTAATTATCGATACATATTAAAACAATTATAAATTTTTTTCGTTTTATAATTATTTATACACGTCTAGTCAAAGTTCGTAAATCACGTCTTTTTTTCTTTGCCATACGTCAATGTATAATTAATAAGTAATAAAAAAAAAAATTTTGTCAATGTATAATTAATAAGTAATAAAAAAAAAATTTTTTTGTCAAACAACAATTTGCGCACAAGAATCGCACGAACTTTGATTTTAAAATATTAGATAAATAACATTAATATTCTACGGAACATGTGTTTAAAAAATAGAAAATTTACTTACTGCATTTGCATTTCTGAAGGAAATCAACTCGTGTTTTCGATCTCGAGTTGCGTGCGCGAGGTCGAAGTCTCCGACGTAAATATACTTTTATGTCGGCGTTACGTTCTCGAGTAGTCAAAGTGATATCGTAACACCGGTGATTTTGTGACTTTGATGCTGGGGACTTATATCCGGATTTATTTTGTTGAATAGCTGGGCGGTACGGAAATTTTGCGCTGTGAAATTATCGACTCACCGGAGAAACTAGAAATCACGGTCATGCCACTTGCACGTGACTGCCGAACTTATATCGACTGTAATTTTTTAAAACATCGAGAACAAGTCTTCAATGCTACTCGGCCGAAGAAAAAAGTTACAATCGGCATGACGCCATCTCGATTGTTTGTAAAGTAGCGAGACTATTCGCTGTTCGCTGTCAGGAGATTGTCGTCGCGACTTGACATTATGTCATGTGGCTCTGATAAGTTTAATGATTTCTCGGGCTTGACGTACGACCGCAAATTAAGACGTTTTCGCGTTCCAGCTAACTCTGTCATACTCGCGTAAACAATCATTCTCGCGTGTCCGGAAGCTACATTCTGCTAAATTTCATCGTTTGAGTTTTTATTTTTTACGATGTGATTTTTTATTTTAAATCAGGGGTTTTGAAACTGCAAATCACGAGATTGAAATATCGCGGATAAATTATTCAAAATAATTGAGCAGAGTTTTTATTAAAGTGAATGAATATTAATTTCCGGTGAGAAAAAATGGCTTCTAAAATGTACACATTACTTCGTTTTTATTTTTAAATTCGATTATGTGTAGAAATTTAAAAGTCAAATATTAGACATCAACCGCGTCTCGGATTTATTACACAAATTTAATGATCATACGTCTTCAAAGTTTATTGTATGTTACATATCATTTACATTAAAACTTCTCTTTAAATTCGTGAAATTAACAACGCAACCTGTTATTTCTCCACACTTTTATAATAAATTCCGGTTTGTATGTCAATAGAAATTAAACATTTGATGTTTAATGTTTACATGTATTCAAATTTTTATTTCAAAATCACTGTTATAACGTAAGAAATAGAATAAAGAAAATCAACAAGAGAGAGAGAGAGAGAGAGAGAGAGAGAGACAAAGTTAGTGATTTGATGATTTCCCGTGTGTGTTATAAGAATGTCTAATGGTTTTTTTCGGATTTGAATCGCGTTAGTTTAACTTTTATACCGGCACAAAGATAACGCTAACTCAATTCAAATCCATCTTCTAAAAAGTCAAATCTTTTCGTTCAGAATCCGACGTCTGATATTTAACGATTCGATAGTTTCAAGACACCGTTTCAGTACACTGAGCAAAAACCATTCAAAAATCTTATTCAAACCATTCTACTTGCCGCAGTCAAAGGCTGTTATCAACTAAATATTCGTTTATCTAAAGAAATAATCTGTTATAATAATTATTTTAACTCTTGTATAGACTTGCGTTAAAAAACAAGTAACAATTGATTGCAAAATACATTAATACATATTTTTATAGCTGAATTAGCAGGACGTCTGCACGGAATGCGAGAAATTTGGATTCGTCACTCCTCGCTAAGGAATTTTTTCAATAAAATTTTTAAAGTTTATAAACATGGCATTTTACATATGTGAGATACAAATTAAGCATCTTATATCAAATTTTGAAATTTAATAATTTTTGAAATTTAATATCAATTTTTTAAATTTAATTCAAATTTTTATGTGTATTAATTTATACGTTTTAAAAAAATATATTTGCACATATATCCAGCATATTGGCTCGTAATGATCTTAAAACTTAGTTGAACATTATCGCGAGCTTTAGAATTTGTTGTAAATGTGCTTTTGTTGACATTGTAATGTAATTTTGTTGACATTGCGGTATTTTTTTTCTCAGTATAATATCCGAGAGTTTTGATTCGCACACGTTTGTTTTTCCCAACTGCAGGGAAAATCTGCGAAAAATCTGTACAATCTTTTATGCATATTTATTTTAATATAAAGATTCGCGAGACTCATCGCGCAGTCTCGATGTCTAGCAACTTCCATGATACGCATACATAATCGCAAAGATGATCAGGAAATCGCGTCTTTCGGCAGTGTTACGTAATAGATTTCTAGTAGCCTTGAAGCATCTGTCTTTTATTGCGATTTCGTCGACAAAAAAATTATACCGTCCGAGAGACTACTTATAACCAAAAGTTAAAATGTGTTTAGTTTTATAATCGCTGATTTATAACGACGAAATACGCCAGCGTGGAATTTTGACGTAATCGAACAAAGGGATTTGAAAGACTAGAACAAAAAAGTTCTTAATAAGCAATTCTTCGCCGAATTAAAATATAAAATATGTTGATAAAAAAACTAGTCGGAAAAAGATTTTTAATCGATACCTGCGCGTTAACTGCATACAAGTGCGATGTGTTTTCTGAGAATATTGCAGAATTTTGTGACCGTTCCTTGGACTCTTTAGATTCCACACTTCTGCGTGATGAGTATCCAAAACCAAGTTCTTTCTGCAAGATCTAGTTATCGTAAGGGTTATTGCCACGATAATGATGGAAACGTGAAGTATCGCGAGTGTTTTCGAGAAAACGATACTATGACAGTTTCGCCGAAAAATCGTGACTCAAATATCACGATCAAAAGTAAAGAAGAGGACTATGTGCCAGATATCAGAATTCTAGAAACGTGTACAACTGATTTCGAAGAAGTCGATTTTTTCGAAAGAAAAAACGAGTTTGTTAGAATAATTAAATTTACGCGCAATTATTTTCAAGTTAAACGCTTAATTCGAAGAAATTTTTTGAAAAAAAAAAAAACAAATTTCTTTTTAAGCAGGAAATATGTCAAAGTTATTAAATTAACATATAACCTTTAATAAATTTTTCTAATATAAAAATATAATAATATAATAATAATTTATTAATAGGAATCTCACACAATATGTGTAAAATAACATATGTTTATACATTATATAATATAAATATTATATAATGCAAAACTTCTTGTAAGAAGTATTATAATGTAACACTTATAGTGCGATAATAGCTTCTTAGTGAGAGAAAAATGCAAAATTTTTTTATTACAATTGCTAGCTTTGCTGGAAAATGAAGATTATGCAAATATTTCACACAAAAAGTGTTTCATAACATTAATTTTCAATCGAGTGCTTAATAGATTTATCGATGTTGTGTTTGCAATTGCACAAAATTAGCAATATTGATCGATGCAATTATTTTAATTACAGTTTAATACGTTTGAATAAAGTTAGTTATTATCACATGCGACTTGTGCTCGCAAAATGTTACACACAATACAGTGTAAACGTGTTAAGTTAAAAAAAAAATATCAACTTATATATAAATATAACTTTTACATAGTATCTCACACATTGAATTACCTGCCGATGTATTGCGATTCTTCTTGTCACGTACTTCGCACTATAAAATTCATATAAATTGTACAGTAGTGAAATAAAATATCATTTTTACATACAGACGTTTTACGTACGTATCGCACAATATGTTTATCAAACTTACAGATCTGTTTCATGTCGCTGTATACATCTTTGGACACACTTCCTGAATGCTTAATCGGATATTTTGAATCAGAAGTTTTGGTCGCGCAAGAACCAAACTCTTCACATCACTCAAGATATATTCTTTCTCGTAAAATAGTAACCAGCAGAATGTTTTTTCACTTCCTGAAAACAATTTGAAACTAGATTATCACAATGTAGTAAAAACTTGATTCACTTATTAGCGAACCCTCCACCGCGCCGGCTTAATGAAAAGTCTTGTCTCAACTTTGTTTCATCGCGCGCTTACCTTCAACGCGGTGTTTTTTTTTTTTTTTTTTACGAGAGAGAGACGGGACTGAAAATAATAATACGCGATATTGATCCTGCTTAGCGATCGAGGCATATATTGAGCGGCGTGCTCGTGATAATCACGCCGCCGCTTCTCTCTCGCGCGTCTTATTTTCATGTTCGGCACGCGTGAGTCTCTTCTTTCTTTTCCTGAGGAGAGCATCATCCGCGCGGAAGAACAATAGGTTTTCATCTCGCGTTAGGACAGGTGTGTGTGTGTGTAAGAATGGTGAGTGTCGAGCAGAGGGGGAAATTAGTCGGCCTCTATAAGGCGTACGACTCGCCGTCAAGAACATCTACTTCTAGCCCGACTAAGCCGCGGATCACCTGCCGCTAAGTCCACGATCGGTTTTCGATCACCCTTCGTCAGACCACTCGCACTTAAACATCCGGAAGGCAACCGCTCGTTGAGCTTCCTGACTGTTCCGTTTCCAATTTTTCCTGTGAAAAAGAAAATGGCAGCAACAGCGAAGGCAACATTGATCGCGATCCTAGTGGCGACGATCGCCGCGGTGGCCACGCGAGATTTACGTGAGTAAACTTCGGTGCGAGAGTCGACATCGCGATGTCCGATTTGACCGTTTATATGCAAGTATTGTCGGAGCAAGATTACGCAGAGGAGAATTTTTACGAAAGAGAAAATTTAATAAATTTAAAAATTTTTTCATGTTATATATAAACTAACAATGTTTTATTTACAATGTGCCCTTGTACTTAAACCAACAAATACAAGCATATTCGAACGTTAAAAAAACCTACTCAATGTCTGTGTTTTAAAACTCCTTTCTTTTGATTTTACTTAAACTTTATTTACACTATAAATTCTCTATTATATAATGTTTTTATTTAGTTACAAATAGACACCTATATTCTAGAGCTGCATTGAGTACATAATGCATCTTTTTCCTCTTTGAATAATAATAGTACGTTTAGGTCTAAAATTAGTATCAAAATATTCTGAATTAAGCAAAACTTTGCTTGTCACATAATGTGACTGTTTCAATTTTTTTATTTTATACCGTTTTGTTTGATATCTTTTTATATAAAATTATTGTTCAACTTACTGTTGATTACTAGTTGAAGTAAATTTTTTATCAATATATTTTTCTACGCAATAATCAATGCGTGCAATATGATACAAAAACAAATTTCGGAAAAAAAAGTTTCCTGATATTATTCAGATTAAACAAACGCGAATTCCATGTGAAAATCACACAAAATTACTCTCGAATGAGCATCAATAATTTAATTACTGTTTATGCAAATGTTCACATTTAACGTGTTTTATGATGTATAATAACGCGTGTTTGTACCGTGTGCTCAAGTTGTCATTATAAATATATATATCGACAATGTTAAAGTAAAGACGCAGTGTGTTGCACAAAAAACCTGGGCAAAAACCTGCTTCTGAACTAACATCAGAGCTAAATTCATAAGGTATGTGTACAGAATGTATTTAAATAATAACGTGTTTCTTATTGGAAAGGTTTCTAAATGCATTCCATAAAGTAAGCAGAAATTAGAGCATATATCGCAATCCGTTTCCGCTATCAATCAGCTACACGCGCTAAGGCAGTTCTCGATTTTTGTAGCAATGAATATTTATTATTTCGTATTTTCTCTATCTCTCTTTCTCTCTCTCTCTCTCTCTCTCTCTTTTACATAATAATTATACGATTTGTACAATGAGTTTTCAATTGCGCTTTTGCAGCCGAGTTTTTGCATATTTGCCAAGTGGGCGATCCGCATTACGATGTCTGTGTTGGCGAGAGTGTGGAGTATTTGAAGCCGTACTTGAAGATCGGTGTGCCGGAATACAACATTCCCTCGTTGGAACCTTTGAAACTAAAAAAACTCTCGGTCTCTCCGACGAACGGCATACGCATACAGGTGACAGATGTCAATGTATACGGCGCCAGCAACTTCCAAATCAGCAAAGTGAAGTAAGTACGGATAATTTGCTTCTGCGAAACAAGAACACACGTGCGCGCGCGCGCGCACACACACACACACACACACACACACACACACACACAGTGATAACCTCGGATCTAGAGAGAATTGCGTAATTATTTTGCATTTGAAAATGTTTTCATTTTTTCTATTGTTGTCGAAATATGCGGAAGTCGGCAAAGTAATTTGTGATTTGCTTCGTAATTAACGTCGCAGCGATGAGCGAGCATTATAGTCAAACGCGATACGCGGCACAAGATGTTTGAATCTTGCGAACTTTACGCGACGCACTTCTGATGGATGTTAAACGAGTATTTTTCTGCGATTACACGGATAAATATAAATATGCAAACGTTATATATTGCTCAGATGTAATGATAATATTGTACGACTTCGCACAATAAGCCACTCGCGATATTAAATTGATTGCATGGAACCACGCCTCTCCTCGACCATCAATCCGCAATTAGGTTACGAAAGAGATGATTGCACACACGTGTTGTTTTTGCTGTCGTTGACTTAAAACTTTTTTATGCGCCCGACAGTTAATTTCAAAAAGACAGAAAGAGAATGAGAGAGAGAGAGAAAGAGAAATTTTTGTGATCGTTAGAGCGCACTATGTCAAATCGTTTCGGTAAAAACAATTTATTAAAAATCATCAAAATCTTCGACCGAATATTTGTTATCAAGATAACTTTTCCGTCTTTTTCCCCACGGATATGAATAGAGTGGTTATTTTTTTTTATTTTATTTATTTATTTATTTATTTATTTTTTTAATCAATATGAATAGCCGGACGGTCAAACTTTATGGTAGACAAGAAATTTATTGCTTATCGTGTTCGAAAAAAATTGCGAAATATTCTATTAATTAAAAACAAGTTAGCCGGTACAACAAATTAAGAGATACATACAACAGAAAGAAACAAAAACAGTATTAACAAAGTTTTTAGAAGTTTATATGTTCGTTCGCCACAATCTCCGATGCATATATATTTACCGTCGTGCAAACGCGCGCGTTGCCATAAATATGTAATTTGCGGTACAAAGAAAAGAATGAATTGAACGTCAAGAAACTTGAGCTTCGTACACTCCGCGCGTGAAAGAAACGACCATGACATGAACGCTCGAAGCGCATCTACAAAACAGCGAATCGCGTTGCTAATTTGTAGAGAAAACGCAACACAAAAAAAAAGAAAGAAAATGAATAATCGATAACGATCAGAAAATCCGAACTGAAATGATACGATCGTTGGCAGCGTGACGCGAACTTTGAAAAGAATATTGTTAAAAAACTTTAAAAAGAATATTGTTGTTTTCGACAACGGAGAGAAAACGAAGGGCGCATTCAAAACCGTTGTATAGAATGGCGGTCAGCAAAAAAGAAGGTCGATGCCATCGCGTCGGAATTGTTAGTTAATCGCAGACGACTTCCCACATGTGGAAACTGGCAAGAAAATTTTTTTATAGGCTCATTAACCCGACAATAATTTATCGTGGTTTTCCAGTACGGAATACGCAATAAATGCTCGCACCATATTAATGATTTACTGTGACATCTCATTACATTTTTTATGACGCACATATATACGCAATACACACTTTGTGTGTGTGTGTATATTAGATAGTGTATATTAGATAGTGAATCGACAGTTTCGATGCGCAAGATATTTACAACAATTTAACATGTAATCATGAGTTCCGCAATTAAAATCGCGAGCTAAACGCGCAGAAAATCGCGCCTGAACGAAGCGCACGCGATCATCATAATCAGCTCTAACAAGATTCAATGAAGTTCGCATCTTTATTTTCATGTCACGTGTAATTTGAAAGCAGCTGTCTTGTGGCAGTGAGAGTATCGCGTTTGTTTTAATTTTATTTTATTCTTTATAAAAAAAAAATACATAATTTAGATGTACAACTAAATATGTTTTTAGTTGTTGTAATGGAAAAAAACTTATTTTTTATTTATTTCAATATATAATATATTAAAATAAAGAGAAAATACTTGTGAATCTCGATTTATATGTCACTAGAATGTTAAGGTTATTGTTAGATGTAAATTACGAAATGAGAGCAATACTTGCAAAGAATTTTTTCTGGCTTTTAACGCTACTTCTCGGTTTTCAGAATCAACGTGGATCACACTATGCGTTTCGCTGTGAACGTCGATTTGCCAAATATTCGCGTTGAAGGAAAATACGACATCGACGGTAAGGTGTTGCTACTTCCGATTCGTGGTTCCGGTCCGATGTTCGGCAACTTCTCAAATTGCATAGGTATCTAACGTTATGTATTGCATTCTGAGCCGCCTTATTTCTGCAGAACGCATTTTACAATGTTAATTTTAAATAACAATTTTGTAATTTATCGGGACTTTCTGCACTGAAAACATTAATATTAATATTAGCAAGTAAATGTGATCTTTGAAAACCTGTAATAATAAGTCTTACATTTTCTCACATTGAACATTAACTCTTTGTGGACAGACTTTAAAAATGACAACTAGTCGAACAGACTGGATCTGTGAGATCCACGCGACTTTAAAATCGAATATCTCCGCGAAAAATCAATATCTTCCCAACTTTTTTCTTTTTTTTTTTTTTTGATTGAAAGTTTGAACAATTCTGCGTTGACAAAAAACAAATTGAAAAAATCTCTAACAGTTTTGAAGATATAAGCATTTAAATAAAACTAATTTTTACTAGAGACGCTAATGTTCAATTTTTAATGGAGTCATCAAGTTTGGAACGGGTCTCGGAGACTTATGTCTGTCCGTTACTTGAGCAGTAACAAAGCGTGAGATATTGAGAAAGTGCGTGTCCACGCAAATAAATTAATATCAAAAGCAAATTTAAAAATCATGTGCTTGAAATTGAATTATTTTACAAGTTGCTAGTGTCCGCATCGTAATTAATTATACTTCTCATTACGGCAACACTTCCTTCTCGTGTAAAATTCACCTTTATCTCGCAATGACTTTTTTTTCCAGGCGCATGCAAAATAGTGGGTGAAAGGTATTTTGATGAGAACGGAATGGAGAAGTTGCGCATCAAGGACTTCAGATTAAAGGTGTCCGTGGGCAAAGGCTCGCTGAAATTGGACAATCTGTTTGACGGCGAGCAAGTTCTCGGAGACATTATTAACTCGGCCATTAACAACAACTTTGATCTCTTCATACGTGAGCTGATGCCGCTCGTAGAGATGGCTTTGTCCGACGCGTTCCAGAACATCGCCGACAACATTGTCGACCAGTTCACGCTTGCGCAATTGTTCCCCGGCGCGTAGATCTTGATCCGGACAAACGGGCGGGCTAGAAAAAAAAAAAAAACGATGCGATGTAGATTTGTGCACTTTTGTGAACAAATTAGAGAAATCGCCATTACTCTTTTCTGGCAAAACTGAATTTCTTTTTCCTCGACCGAGGTTTGCGTCGCTCAGTTTGTTACATGTTGAGATTTTGTAGCTCTAAAAAAACAGAAACTCCACAAAAAATCAAAAAGAAAAACAACGATCGAGAAAAGTTTTCGATGGTTTGTTGACAAGTAGATCTTGTGATGAAAGAGAGACGTACATATATCTTATTACGCGAGAGAAATGCTCAGAATACAGTAAAACGGCGCGAACCGATCAAATATTTCTTTTTTGTTCACGATGTTAAAACTTGAAAAGACATTTTAACAAATTTTGTAGCTAATGAAAGAAAATCTAAATTCAGTAATATTGATTGTACATGTTAACGCAAAATGTTTTTGTACGTTTTTGGAAAATATTTTAGCATGCAATTTTTAAAAGCTAAATTCTCGAGCAATTTTTCAATCTGCTATTATTATTGCCAAACGCAGAAGATTTTTATTTCAATGAGACAATGACAATATAATTAGTTAGATACTAGATTTAGAGTTTTTAAAGTTACGATTGACAAAAGAAGAAATCGGCATTTCTTCCAGAATTTAATAATATAAAACACCGAAGAGTTTGATTGCTTTCTGTTTCGACACCGATTTCTTCCTTATTGTCTCCACACGCGTTGAAATCACCGCGAACGAAAGAGTCGGCGTAGAAACCGATAGCTCATCGACGCACAGTAAGCACGTTCACTTTCTACGCAGATTTAATATCTGTTTGCTATGTGACCGACAGATGAGTAGAAATCTGTAATAAAGTCTTTATTGTGCAATGTACAAGTGATGATATTATCAAAAGCACTTTAAAAAATTTTAAAGCGAGCTCACAGTCTTGCGAATGGTTGTATAAAAGACTTGCTTGCAGGATTTTCTTAAACAATATTCATATTTTTTTTTTGCACTCTTTCTCAATTGTAAAAAAATTAAAACAACTTGTATATAAAAATCGCAAATGTTTTTTGTAATTTATTTTATGTTATAAATATTCTTTTTCTCTTCCTCTCTTCAAAATAAAATATTATTTGTCAATTGTTATTATCTATATCTTTCATTGTTCATTTATTTCATCAACGTGGACGGAAGTTTAGCAAAAATATTGCTTTCCCTCTTACGCAGTATTCACATATAAACATCTTATGAATTTCCGAGATAATTGAAGAAACTAGATGAAAAAATAGTAGACATAAACTCCGCAAAAAGGAAAACATGCATACACAAATCTGCGATAATAATATAAACTATAACAATTAACACAAACGTTCGAAACTTTTTTTGTTTCATAATGGTTTGCTTACAATTGTTGCTTATAAAATGCCGAATTATTGACCTAATTGTTTTTTTTGAGTGTCAGAACGAAGTTCATTCTTATTCGCGCTAACGTAAACAAAATAACACTTGCAATCGGCATAGTGAATACGGCTTACTTTGTACACGATACACAAGAAACTCATCAGATATCTAGACCATCAAGAAACACATTTGAATCTTGAAAATATTTCTCAGAAAACATATTTCTGCGAACATCGAGTAATTTTTTGCTAAAAATATTTTGATTTAATTTGACAGCGAATTGTTTTTTTACACAAATTTTAGATTGAAAGAATGTGTGATAAAAAATAAAATTATCCGAGCAGTTTAAAAAATAATATTTTTATTTAAAAGTACAGAATATTTTACAATTAACTATAATTTAAAACTATACATATTAGTGTGCATGTTCTTTTGTGTCCCATTTTACACAGGCCGCGAATTGTCAGACGTATTAATATGAGTTTTACCGCATCAGGTATGATTGTAAAAATGTAGCGCATACTTGACATTAGACTTTGTAATTTTTTTTGCTGCTAAAAGAAATACTGACGCAACTTCTTAACAGAATCGCAAAACTACTGTTTGAAAAACAATTATAAACTGGTTTTTAAGTACTTCTACTTTATATACATATATATAAATAAATGATTTATTCAAGTGGATTTTTACAGATATAATCAATATGTACTTCTCTTTACACATTTTATTGAAATTTTCTTTTATTATAATTACTGTAGAAGTACACACATATAATATGACACTATGTGACATAATATTTTCAAACTAGAAATATCAAGAAATAAGAATTTTAAGAGCCAAACGCTATATCTTTAGTATAAATATATGCAAAAGATATATTGACTATTTATTAGAATTACGTATATCAAAGACGTGTGTTATTCGTAAACACGTCATATTTAAATCTACTATCGAGTTCTTGATGGTCAAACTAGTAAAACCACTGGAATTGCAGGAAGTTTGATTTCTGTACAACGTAGTTTTTTGCGATGAAATTTTATAAATGTCATGGGGAGATAAAAAGGATTACTTACATAGATGCAAATTAAGCATCTGATATAAATTGAACAAGTTTACCATGTGTATTAATACGTTTACCATATATCATACAATTAAAAATTTATATATTTTGCACATGTATACATTCAATACTTGGTTCTTAAGATTTTTATTTCTTGAGATATTAGTTTGCTAAAGAGATGCTAAAGAGAATTGAATATTCGTCTGTAATATGCATAATATTGCAATATTCTAATTTATTAAAATTCTCGTACTTGTTAAAAAATTTAGAAGTTTTGAAGTTGTTATATAACACATTGCAATTCTTTATATACATTTGCGTCGCATTAATTTTATTAAGTATTGTTTTAATAGTAAAATATATAAATCTATATTATATAATTAACCTATCGCTTGTAACAAAATTTATATATACATGTGTGTATGTTATCTTAAAAAAATAATAAAGATATTTATGTATGTATCATTTTACATTCATTGTTTATCACGGAATTATTCTTGAATGAAGATCACTGAGCAAGAGAGATATTTACAGTTGGTTTTTGCAAAATAAGACAGTTTCACTTATTTAAGTACACGCGTAATCTACATAAATAAAAACGAAACTATCTTAAATATACAATCTTATTGCAAATATCCTTAGAGCTCTAGAGATTCTATGGACGTCCGGGAAAGAGCTCTTCATACGTGAAATGCTTAACTATATCGTTGGCTACAGATATAATTATTTGAGAGATCGTTTTCTCTAACGCTGGTTTAAAGACTTTGATGACTTCTTCTTTATTGGTTCCTATGAAGCTATCGATGATTTCTTGAAGTCGGCTCAATTCCGTGTCTTGCAAATTGTATGAAACGTCGTAGTCTTTGATGTCGATGTTTATCTTCATTTTCGATATATACATGTATCTCTTACCGCGATTAGTCACCACCTTCAGGTCTATGTTAACCGTAGCTTCTACGTTCTCTGTAAAAATAAAGAAATATTTACTTTATTTACTTTGATAAAAATCCTAATTACCTAAATATCCTTATCTTAAATATGATTTAATATTTTTTTTATACAAGAGCGAAAGAATTGGAGAGAGGATTATTCGTACGTACCCGTACTAATGTAGACATCTCCTTTCTGCTTAATTGGCACCAATATACGTACGTCGAAGTCATACGTGCCGTTCATTTTGATCTTGTTGAACACGAGCTCGGCGTCAAAGTGATTCTTATCGATATCGAAAGAAAATTGCTTGATAATGTAGTCGCAGAGCCCCGTTATGTTAGCGTTTATCATGTATATTTTCGTGTTGGGCGATTCGACAATGACCAGTTTGTCGAGTCGCAGCGGATAAATCGACGGGATATCTAATTCTGGAATTCCTTCACAAATCTTGTCTTTCAAGTTTTCGACGTTGTCCAGAATGCACTGAGTGAGCTTCGGGTCCTTGTAGTTACACACATGAATGTAGGGAGCTGCAAAATGCACGGAATTACTTGCGCCAAGCGATGTGACTCACGAGTGTGATTTGATGCAGGAAGTCATTTGTTGTTTTCTCGCGTCGAGTTATATAAATAATAATAACCGTCATTTTGATGGAAAAGATAGTCCCGTTCCAAAAGTCGGGAAAAAATTCCAGGATTTTTCGATTTCTGATCGAAGAGACATTTTTCTCAATATCCAATTTAATAATAAAAGAATCTTAAATTTGAATATACAAGATGTAATACCTCTGAAAGACACGTAGTAGTCTAGCGTACAAGATGTATGTTCACATGTGTGAAATAATTTCAGTAGAAAAAAAAATCTTATCAAAACCAACAGTAAATGTTGGTCACTTCAAGGATAAGTGAAATGCGCAAAAAAAAACTTGCTCCATATCTCGTCAAAAATATTTATTTCCTTAAAAATTCCCTCAAAGTAACTATTATCAATTTTGTCGGCATATCTCTAATACTGTATATTGATAATAAAAACCTACTTCGATAAAAAAAATACTTCTTGATCTTTGTTACGAAACTATTAATGATGAAATTATAATATATATATATGTTTAATAATCATGCTTGACACATATTATGCATACATTAAATGCATGACTTTCATTTACTTACGTATTTCTGCAGCTACAGCTGCAAACACCGATATAAAAATCACGGCAAACATGTTTCACCAAGTATCAATTTTTATAAGTAATGCGAACCAATAAGGCCGGCCACGAGACTGATTGTAACAGATTTACGGAGCACGCGAATCGTGACTGATCTTGAGCGAGAGATCGAACCTGTATATATACTCTACATGTATATACTCTACAATTTACATTGAAATACTACGTGAGTCTTTGTTCTTTCTCTT
Source organism: Pseudomyrmex dendroicus (assembly GCA_014825645.1). Taxonomy (NCBI): domain Eukaryota; kingdom Metazoa; phylum Arthropoda; class Insecta; order Hymenoptera; family Formicidae; genus Pseudomyrmex; species Pseudomyrmex dendroicus. The sequence continues at coordinate 29,244 of QVNZ01015950.1, read as the reverse complement.
CTTTATTTTGCGCTTGTGGATTGACCATGATATGTTTCAACAGTCTTTCTTAAGATCAAGTTTAAAATATTATGAATAATTTATGATTTCCGAAAACCAGAAAATAGCTATATATTAACTTTTAATACATTAACTTTTTTAAAAAGTGTGTAAAATGAAGAATATATAAAAAGTACAGTATGTTGTATCAAAATGTTTCATTTTTAAATGTTTTATTTTGCAGTACAAAACTAAAACGCAAGAAAATTATTTTTCTTTTTTTTAATTATTAGTTCTTTTCTTTCTTTAGAATAAAATAGCTTTTTCATTATGTTTTCCGTGTATAATTTAAGTTAACATTAAGTTACAGCGCATCAAGTTTTACAGCAACGATACGTGAACACATTAAATAAAAAAATTATCGATATACATGTGATGTTTATTACACCTTTAATATTACAATTTTAAACAAACGGTTTTTATCTAACTATAAAAAGATCTGACTTGTTTTTTTCAAACTAGACTCTTTATGCATAAATGACTGTTTGTATAAAATCGCAAATATGGTAATCAATGATACCTTGTAACATATCTTTACAATGATATAGGATTTGTATGATATTTCTTTAAAAAAAAAACAAACATACAATTTCAAAACAGTGACACATCGAGATATTTGAGTAAAATTACGCACACAAAAATATTTTCACACACATCTCTCTCTCTCTCTCTCTCTCTCTCTCTCTCTTTCTCTCTTTATAATGTAACAAGCGTTTTTTCTTGATATTAATGTGATTACGTCGATATTATGAAGATATTTTACATTAAAATCACATTTTGTTTACTCTACCAAGAAACAATGTTGTGTAATATTTAAATGAGAAAGCAAAGATTTACATATACACACATACAGAACTAGTGACTAATATCTGTAATTATTGTAGAATAAATTAATTAAAAAACTAACTTCTATCAGACAAGAACATAGAAAACAGGATTTATAGTTAAATAATTTTACAAAATAATAAAAAGTTTATTAAAATTAAACAAAAAACTTTAAAGGGAAACGACAAATAAATATATAATTTATGTAATCACTTTTTGAGAAGATTTTCATATATATAAATACATAAATACATTGAAGTTTAACGCGAACAGAGTCGAAATATATAACGTAATAATCACACAGTAACAATACAAGTTCTATATGATTATGCAACGTCACTTTTGTTTGTAATGTGCAAAGTACAACCGGATATATTCGCAACTGAGATTTTATACATCTTTAAATCTTAGAGCATAGAGCTTTTTTTGCAAATATATAATTTTAATTATAAATATTGTTGTGTAATATATATATACATTATATTTAAAAAAAATTAGCAATAAATATACATAAAATTATGTAAAAATTAATATAACAATTAAATTATAAAATCACGTTTTGAACGAAAAAAAAACTTTTCTATCTACATAAAATATGATAATGGTACATTCGGCTTTTATTTATGCGTTTGTTAAGTTCTATTTCATTGATTTTGTTCATTTTAACGCTCGTTCTTTCAATCATGTCTGACAATTGTATTTTTCTGTTAAATCGTAAGATAAAAAAAAAAGCGTATGTGTTTACGGAACTTCGGCGCAATTAAAATACATTGCAATTACTTGCATTTCGCTCGAATATATGTGCGTGTCGCGTAAAAAGCAAACGCACACAAACGTATTCGCGTGCACACTACAAGTTTCAATTAATATTGTGACATCGATCAACGGCATTTTCTGTGCAAATGTGCGAAAACATCTTACCTTCGAGGCAAAATGCATCAGAACCTGCCACTTACACATGCATATAATGTATGAGTTTGCGTAACACGCTGACCTTAAGCACGATTTCTTTTTTTAAGCCTCAGACTGTGATTTCATTCGCTTCATTATACACGTCTCTCAGAAAGTGTTACAGACGAGAAAAATTAGCGTCCATACCGTCTAACGCAAATACATGCGAGAACTACGCGTCTTCACAATTGCAATTAAAATATTGCAAAAAACGAAAAACAGATGTGAGTTAGTGTAATTTTTGCTCGCAAAAAAAAGATTTTAATTATTTTCTCTGTTAAATGGGGGAGTCACGATCTCGTTGCGTGCGCCGTAAATATCGGAATTCGGAGAAATCAGGTGAAATAAGAAAGAAATGAAAAAATGTTCAATAGTGCGAGTTTCATGTTTGCGAATTCGCACACGTGACACGAATGGACTTGCGCGCGGGACACATGTAATGGACCTCCGGATTTTTGTTACGGATCGCGGCTTTTTCGGGCATTGCTATAGATATATAACCGTTTTGCGACTTTCGCTAATTCTAATGGGGAGAGGCAAAATTGCACAAGTGGCTACACCAGTTCTTTACTTCTCTGTACGTTTAGCAACGCGCGCGCACACGCTTTACAATCAAGATACGTCATATTTCCAGAACATCGCAAGCCATAAAACGCGCCATCTCTTTTCTGATAATTGTAGATTTAATTAAAATATCTACAGTTCTTCTAAACAAGTATCTTTTTCTAAACTATAATACAAGGAAAATTGTTTTGCATAGAAATTAATTTAATTAATTCTCGCTACGAAGAGCGAGTATAAATATGTCCTTTGAAGAGTGAACATTTGAATACAAAGGTATTCAACGTATACAAACTATATATACGTACATACTATATATTATATTTTATTTTACACGTTTAAAAAATAGTAAACGCGTGTCGAAATCGTGTGTCGAAAGCATTCCTTGTGTCAACCTCGAGTTATTAGCAACGTGTTCTGTTCAAAGCTATCATGCATCGAAGCGAAAAGGTTAAAAACAAAACGTTATGTAATTTAAAACGTCAGAATCTATTAATTTTAAGAATATTTTTCTTCTCCGTTTCTGCGTTGTTTCTTATTTTTTAATCTTTGTTGAGCGAAATACGACGAAGCAACTTGTTAATTGCTGGATAGCGATAGAGACTTTGAGAGTAAAATGAATTATATATTAAAAATTCACAATACGAGGTCACGTGCCTGCATATATATCACGGACGTTGGCACGCGTGAGATGAATTATAACTCGATACTATACACGAATAAAATGCGATACGGAACGTAGGTTTGAAAATTGAAATGCAGAGAAGTGGTACGGCTGTTAACTGTTTGAAACGTAGTGTAGAAGATTACGTTATAGTGCTCCTTTTCCTTTTATGTAAGAAAGACATATACATATAATATAATTGTGCCTTGTATACAAATATTCTATAAATATATATTCTATAAATATTCATCTTTTTGTTGACTCTCCGTACTTTAAATTACCACAAAACATTTAATATAATCGATATATGATAATCAGTATCGTCCACGATCAGTATCCTTTCATCTCGAATCAAACGCGAACTGCGTAAAACTGCTTCATGAAATTGCGAAACATTAACACTTGATTGGAGTACCAGTTTTGGAATGTGTCTCGAAATAAGAATTCTGTTTTGCTTTGCAGCTGCGTGATTAAAGATCTCCCGTGATATGTAAATAACATTCACGAATTTCCTTGGAATGTTAAAAAAGAAGACGAGAGTAAAATAAAAAAAGAGATAAATAAAGACTTAACTCATAAATTGTCGGTCGATGTGATTTTTTGCATCGAAGAAATCGATGCAAATATGTGCGCGTACATAATAACATCTACAAGTGCTCTTACAATGATTAATGACGCTTCAACTAATCGATCAATCGTTGATCGTTGTTAAGTAAATAAAAAAAAGAACAATTTATTATTTTATTTTATTCTTAAAAAAAACAATCTCTTGTTATTTTATTAATGATACAATCATTTTTTATAAATAAAATAAGTAATACATAACAATAAGATTTTTAAAAATACAATAAGTACTATATAAGTAATACATAAATAAAATAAGAGAAAAAAAGAATAAAATCTCTGAAGCAGTGGTTTTTATTTTGTTGAAAGTTCACCGCTAGTATTGAAAATCTATAATATTAATCTATAAAATAACGTGAAGAGTATTAAAAAACAATACGAAAACATTCTTCTCTTCTTTAAGAACTTACATGTTTAAAACCAATTTAAATTCCACTTTTATAAAAACAAAAACGTGAGTTTTAAGTTGATATCTAGTTGAGATGATAGTTTTAGCACTGATTCACATAGCAAAATGTAAAAAACTACGTATCCCAAATGAATAAACATAAAAACAAATTAGGTTTCTTTAAAAAAAACAAGAACAAATCTAGAATCAAAATAAACTTCCTTTTAGCAAACTCTTTCAAATCCTCTTAGCAACCATTAGTCCATTGTTAAATGTGGTTTATAAAATTAAGAATTGAAAAATGAATTGAAAATGCCTTTTCAATAGATTCAAAGTTTTTTTTTATTCTAATTTTAAAATAGATTTAAAATGTTATTCAAAACCTGTAAATTTAAAAAACAATTTATACAAAAATATTGTAATTATTGTATATTACATTCGAACAATATTGTGCACTGCATATCAGTGTTTGGCTTCTGTGATCTATGCGTAAGTTACTATAATTAAGTTCTGACTTTTATCTGTTAGTATAATTTACTCAGTGTACTATTTCTATTTTTCCAACTATTTTTTATTAACCAAGCAACTAAAGTTAATGTGATTTATTAATAAGTTGATAGACTCTAGTCTTATATTAATTTGACTCGCAATCTCGCATAATCTTGTACTAATTCTCAACTTCTCCCTCTTCTCTAATAAATACAGCACAGGTAGGGGGGGATCTTTGTTATAAAAGTTCTGAATCTTACTAAGTCTTCATCAGTCGCATTATAATCTTCGCATAATCTTATCGTTTTCTCAGCTGCAATGTTTACATTTGTCGTTGCTCGCATCTGGTAAATTAATAGTGATTCTATCAGTTAAACACCGTTTTACACTACAATTTAATTAAATTAAAAATTAAAATTAAATTAAAAACTAAAATATAAAAACTATAAAATTAGAAGTAAAATATAAAATATAAAATAATTTTAATTGTGTCAACAAAATTAACACTATATTGTAAAATATAATAAATCTAGATGTGGATAATATTATGTACTTGTTACGTGAAATTATTTTAACATATAGTGTCCTTTTTTTACTATTACAAGCTGCGAAAATCAGTTGGTGAATTATTTCGGATCTTTTTGTAAATATAAGGTATTTGTAAATATAAGGCAGATAAATGTTTTTCTATCTAGCCTTAATAAATTACAATCCTTTGTGAATTTTAACTCACTATAAATATGTAGAGCTCATGTGATATCTCGCGTTTTAACACATAAATATAAGGATTGAAATTGTTCGTTTTCATATTGTGTCAAAATAATATATAATAATATTGACACGTGCATTTAAAAAATAATTCTGTGCCGGCGTTCTTCATTTCATTTATCGAAAATTTTCATTTATCTTTCCGAGTTTAGAATAATAAAGTGTTAACTTCTTTTCGAGAAGTTCATCCATTAAGAAAAGCATCAATCTGTTAAAAGTCAATTACAAAATATATGGAGTAATACATTTCTACAACATAACATATTTCTTACACATAACATGTGTTGACAGTTTATCTTAATCTTAAAAATTGTTTTTATTACGCAAAACAATAATCAATTAATATTAATAAAATGTGTTAATACTATATATAATATTAATTAATTATTATATTAATAAAATAAATCTTATTTTATTTTCGTAAGACAAATCTTTTGTAAGACAATTGTAAACAGCAATCATTCTATTTAAAGAAGTAATGTTGGTTCTCAGAAACAAAAGTTTACTGACTTATTAATATTAATAATATGTTGTATGTATATGTATATGTGTATGTGTGGTATTATTGACATTTGATCTTTCATTTTAGGTTGGCTGTCGTATTGCTCGGAGTGGCCTCTGCAACGATACGTGAGTAACTTGATAATTGACAAAATAAACTTACTTGATTATATAACCGCGCGCAAATGTTTACACATGTAATATAAGCAGTACAAACTGCTTGAAGTACGTATTACAGAGAATATGTATTATAATTGTTTAAAAAAATTAATCACAAGTTGTATAAATGTCTAAATGCATAAAAACAATTTTTTTATGTAAAAACAAAAACTATTTTAACCGAATTTTTAATATGTCAACATAATTTATTTGATGAAAATTTTTTAAATAGATAAACACTGAAATGTAAAAATCACACGATTATGGATGTAGGCATCATCGTAACATTTATCTTTCGCGTATACATAAGATACCTCATCGGAAGAGTTTCACTCTCATATTATTCTACTTTTGTTACAGCATCGTATATAAAAGTATGCAATCGAAAAGATCCTGATATAAACAATTGTATAACAAATTCAATTAATCAGCTTCGCGATAAATTGTCCACGGGAATAGAAGAATTAAATGTTCCCTCGTTAGAACCGCTTTACTTACCGAAAATATATCTTAATAAAGATTCTGGATCGCGTAACAATAAGTTCGAACTTAATATAACGGATCTACAAGTGAGTTCTTCATTGATATCTACAGCATAATGTAACAAAATAGTGAAAGTATTTGATTAAAAAAAAAACTTTTTTCAATAGGTATATCATGTTTCTGATTTCCAAATTAGTCAATTAAAAGCCGACCCAGAAAAATTGAAGTTCGATTTTGAAGTGTTGCTCCCGAAACTCGATTTTCAGGGAAAGTACAAGATAGACGCAACATTTCTTGTACTCAAGCTAATCGGAGAAGGAAATTTAAATGGATTTTACAGTAAGTTCCGTATTTTCCCATAAATTTCGCGCGTTTCTTAAAATAAAATAGCAAATTCTTCTTCCAGAAAATACGCGCGTGTATGACACACGTAATTAATTAGTTTTTCAAAAAGAAACACAAGCAAACTTGTGAAAAACATCGTTTTTGCTATTACATGTGTAATATTTAACATCCGTTTAATATTTGTCATGTATGTTGCAGATGATTACAAGATACTATGCAGTCTCAGAGGTAAGAAAGTCGCTCAAAATAACGTAATCTACGCGAAATTCACAAAATTACAAATATCTATAATCAGCGTAAGCAAATCTTACATATTTTTGGACAATTTATTCAATGGTAATGCAATTCTTGGTAAGTTTCTTGGTAATATTTTACTTTATACGAAAAAATGTTACGAAAGAATTTTATCGGTTAGTATAATCTTCGTGATTGTCACAACTTTATTTTCACATCAGGAGAGGCAAGCAATGACATTTTAAACAAAAATAGCGACTTATTTTTGGAAGAAATAAAGCCAGCGCTAGAGACCGAGTTGGAAAAAGTTTTTAAGGACGTCGGAGATAAAATCACATCAACTTTTACATACGACGAATTATTTCCAGATAATTAAGTATAAACACTTTTTAATTTATTTTTAAAAGTATTTGTATATCTCAATTTAAATTTACATATCTGTATTTACGTATCTTAACTTTCTTTTTCTCAATTTGCAAACATTTGGCTTCTTTGTTCGAATGATACTGTTTTACTTTAGTTAATATTATTGTCGTGTTACATTTACGATAATACGATCTAGTGCTGAAAATGATAAACAACACTGTATAAACTTATCGTTTTACAACACGCAAGATATATATATATATATATTTACTGCACTAACTGAACAAAATAATTGTATTTTTACGAAGTCTGTTACATAATACATAATGTTTTAAACGTACGATTTGCGAGAAGTTCTAGGTTTGAGATGTGTTTTGCAGTTGTTTTTTTAAATTTCATCGAAAAGTAAAATTAATACTTTATAATACAAATATGAAATGCAAATTAAATACATATCTTAAACGATTTTGCGAATTGAATTCAATTTTTATTTCTATGTATTACTTTTCTGTGTATTACTTTACACATTTATAAAAAAAGTATGTTTTGCATATATATTCAACATTTTTTTCTATTAATTTCTGTTAATTCTCTGCTGGGTGTATCTAATCTTATACTTGTATATCTTGTATAATCTTATACTTGTATACTCTTAATAATATTAATAAAAATTATATAACGCCAATAATATAATAATTGAAATTATACAATTTTTCCATTGCACCTATTAAAATTACCTAAAACAACAAAATACGCATAAAATATAAAAAACAACGATTTGTCAAATATAATAAAAACAAAAATGAACAGTATTTAATTAGCAGCCTATATAAGTAGAAAAACATATAAGTAAAAAACCACGTATATATATTGTTTATATAATAAACATATACAGGACATCTGGTAATCACCTCTCGTTTGCAGATAATGCGAGTTGTTTCAAAAAAAGTCCTTTATTATTTTGCAAGTTTCGTAATATTAATGAGTTACTAATTTATCAAGATTCGCAAAAACGCGTATGTGTGTATGTCCGCCACTAAGAAACCCAGCGTGAACAACTCAAAGTTATTATTAATTATTTATTTTTGATTAAAAATCAAACTTCTTTTACTGTGTTGTCGCGCGTCTAACCGTGAAACGCTGGGTTGTCTCTTCATGGCGGACGCACGCTCATTAGCGAATCTTTATAAATATGAATAACTCGTTAATTATTACAAAACTCGCAAAGTAAAAAACTTCTCGAGTATATAACCTGTTTTATATCTGCTTTAGAGATATGATTATTATTACTAAACACCCTATATATGTGCATGTAAAATTGTTGTTATTTCCCTAAAGATATTTTACATATTAAACTTTCTGTTGGAAATGAATGATAAAACATTTCACTTGTTACACAACGTCCAAAAAGATAAGCGACGTCTTTCGAATAGCACACGTGAGAATTATAATTAAGTGAAACATCTTTTTTGGAAATATATAAAACGATAATCCTATATGCTTCACCGACTAGCAGGTGAAAAATATAATATCACGATAAAGAAAAATGTACGAACACTAAATGTACGAGCACTACATTTACTACATCTACTTATTCTCGCTTGAACAAAGCCGAGAACTTCGATTATTCACCTAAGGGATGAGTTCTTGTTTGGTGAGAACACCGAGGGCTCTGGCGGCCAGAGCTTTGCTCACAGTTGCAGCTGTGTCCTCGATAATCGGTCTGGCTATGTCCAGGACTAGACGAGGATTCGAATTGAAGAATGTTGCAGCAGCTTCGGCTGAAATTAACATAGAGCGAGCGTGCAATTTTTTTTTTTTATGAAGTTATCAAATACACGATTTTGCATATAAATGTATGATAATAATTTTCTTTTATATCTATAAATAAACACAATTCTCAATTGTTACCAGCTAACGTATGAGTAGGAGGCGCCTTAAGTTTAATAGTTCCGTCACCGACGCGGATATTAGTATCCAACGTGTCGATCTCGAGCCTCTGCACGCCATTTTTGTCGATTACTTCTTTGGCCTGAGCGTTTACTTGGGCTTCAGTATCAGCTGATGTAAAGAGACAAAAATTTGTGAAAAACTTGAACGGACATGAAAATTAGAACAATGTTAATTAAAATATTTGAAGGATCGCACGAGAACAATCTAACGACTGCTATTCCGTTAGTATAAAAATACAGATATTAAACAATTTTACTTTTTTCCAATGACCTTTAAAATTATTTGTAACAATTATTTACAAGTTTATTATTTATTATTAGAAATAATTCTTTGTAATAATTATTTCTAATTATTTGACATATAAAATAAACTTTGATACACATTTTCTTACAAACTACTAAGTACAATTTGACAAGAGAAACTTACTAAAATTCCCTTTGAAACTGCCAAGTCCGCTCAGAGGCAGCAGCAGCAGCCTTCCCTGAACGTCGTACTCGCCGTTCACGTGGATGTGCGGCATCGTAACTTTGATGGAAACAGTCAGATCATTGGGATTCGCTTTTAGTTCGCGCACCACGTAATTCGTGCTGCCGTAAACGCGAATCTGGCTCATGTTGGCTTTAATTTTCAACGACTCCAAGTTCCTGTCCACGGTCAGCGACGGCAGATACAGCGGATCCAACGCCGGCAATTTCAAAGACGGAACCCCCTTGATGAGATATGGCGTGAGCGCTTGCAGCTGTTTCAGCACGCACTTGTCGTACTCCGACGAGCTGAGTGTTCGTGAACATGATGTCACTCCGGGAGCTGAGTATCGTTTGCATTCAATTAAATTTAATCGACAGTAAAATAATTTAGGCAGAGTTAGACTCGCTAAACGGAGAGCATGTAGGAATTTATTTTTTAATAAATAAATAATAAATCCATCTTAATTAATTAAACTTTTATAAAAGGGAAAAATCCGAGGATAAAAAAGGAAAATCTTTACATAATTATCAAATAGTGTAATCGTAGATAAAAGCTACCGCAATCATTGATTAAATTGCAAGTGCTCATTACGTATCTTTGAAATGCGCGTAATGTCATCAGCCTATAAAAAAAAAAAAAAAAAAAATACCTACACATTAGTTGAAGAAACAGCGAGCGAAGAAGGCATTATTGCGCCTCGCGTTACGAAGTCGGTTGAGCGAACGCGATAATGACAAGAACTCGACGAAGAGAGCGGCTTTTTTCTGGCCGATCGATCGGCCATGCCTAAAATCGAAAGTGCTACGGTAGTAGAAAGTGAAATTGCGAAGGCGACTGGCCAATATGTCTTTTTTTTAATTTTTTTATTTTTTTTTATTTATTTTTTTTTTTTAATCGACGTTTGGAACACAAGAAATTCGTGTGTGCTTCTCTTGAAACATCTTGAAAAGAAATGCGCGTATAATAGATTGGGAAACAGAAGAATCTAAATAAATAAATTAAATCGATTGAATAATAAATCTGATAATTATGAATTAGAGTTTCTCTTTCCTAATATTTTAAATTATAAGTAGCGAAGTAATACAAAGCAATTTGCAAGTTGTTTCAGCATCGCCGATATAATGCGCGTGTTAGACCGTTCTTGCCATGGTAATAAAAATCTAGACGGGCGCGCGTTGGTAAACGTAAAATATAATGTTTTCGAGTTTCTCCTCGTTCGAAACGGGAACAATAAAATAAGATCTCGGCGCGTCTATCGTTTTATCACGCACAAGTAGAAGCGGCGACATGAAGACTGTTATATGAGTAAAAGTGTGAGATTAAATTGCAAAGTACATTGTCTCTATATTATGTGGAAGTAATGACCCTCTCTATCGTTCCGAGCGGCAAACATACCTATCCGATTTTCCTTTAATAGTGTCGCAACGTTTCCGGGTTTTCTATTCGTTTCTCAATGGCGATAGGGAGGTGCCCCGTCTCATTAAATCTTTGTGCGCGTGCTTAACATGCTGCGGAAATTGCGAAAACAAATGGAAACGTTCAACAAGTAATACGACGATTTTCAAAATCGAATCTGACTAAACAAAAAGTGGCTTTTTAAGAATAAAATGTTATTTATTAATTTCCGAGAAACAAACTATAATAGTAAAACAAATAAAGAAAATCGTTTTTAGTCTTAAACTAGTTTTTTTTTTTTTTCAGGAAACTTATATATGAAATTAGAAACGTGTTCTACTTAGAAACGTAAGATTCTCAAATAAGATTCTTTTTCTTTGTTTTACTATATGTTTCAAAAATAAATTTTTATATAATGAAAGACATAAAAAAATTAAAATAAAATTAAAATAATATATAATAACAAGTTTAAAATTTTTTAAAAGATTTTTTTACGTAAAGATTTTGTTTTAATCATTACATTTTAGCCTGTGGTCTTTATTAATTTCAATGAAACTACTGCTTATCGTAATGATAGATTGTAGATATTTAATTGTCATCTCAATTAGCTAGGTACATAATATATTATTACTGCGGCAAAATCGCTGTAAGAACCAGAAAACGTTTCTAAGTAGAACATGTTTCTAATTTCATGTATAAGTTTTCTGAAAAAACTTGTTTAAAACTCGTTTACCTTTAATATAATGATATAAAACCAATTTGCAAGGAGATTATTTTAAATTCAATCACACGTTATTACAATTTTTTTTCATTTTATAATGTCAGATATAAACGATTATTTGCAATGACTCTTGAGTCATTTAGAAACTTATATTCGTACGTCATACATGAATAATAGAAAATGATTTTTTTTCTAAATTTTTTCTTTTTCTTAATTATGTCTCTTTCATTTTAGAGTAACAAACACATTATATTTTTCACTATGCAAAAGTACATATTTCTGAATAAAGTTAAACAACTGAGAGAAAATGTTATTCACGTCATGCAAAAATAATTATTTTATATTATTTTATATTAAATAATATAGAAAAATAAAATATTTTATATTATTAAATAGTAAATTATAAAGCGTTCAACAAAATTTAAAGAGAAATTGTATTGTTACAAGAATTATTTTTTTACGCGCGCTTATATAAAACACAATATGATTTCTAAAGAATCGAGGACAATACTCACGCAGCTCCGACAGGGCTGTTCTGGTCAGCGCGGCGAGCAGTGCGACTCCGATCAGCATCATCTTCCTAAGAGTTTCGCGTAGGGTTCGCGGGATTCGATTTTGCCGGGTCTTCTCCGCACACGGATGATACGCGCGATCACAATTAACGACAGCGATATCGAAAATGCGTACGATGGCCCCGCGACACGGATATATATATAAAGTAAATGCACTTTCTCCGCGCGCGTGATACCAACCCCACCTGACCGTCCATCGCCGGCGATGGTGAATTTATCACGCTAGAATGCCTCCTTTTAACTCAGTCAGGGCCGTAGCCGAGCTACACATGTACATACACACACATGCATATGTACGACGATCTGCATGGCATTTGCCGGAAAACTACAAAGAATTGCATCCTTTGCCGATGAGGACGGACGCGGGTTTTTCGCCGCGACAACGTCCAAGGATGAGGACGAGACGTGGTCGCGTGGCTGATTACAATGCACCGCGGTTTCAGGACGGAATCGCACCGACTTTCGAAATCGAGTCGCTGTTGCGTATTATTTTTCTTCGCGAGTACGCGATTGACGTTCGTCTGAAAGGAGCTGCGTGAAATAATGTTGGTAATTTTAGAGACGGCGAAACAAGCCATTAGCGCTTGGGCGACCGAAGTTAGTGATCGTTCTGGCTTTTTTCCATCTCCGGCATAATGCGTTCTTCTTCTCGGAAACCGTCGACTTTTCACTCGACACTTCAAACAATCGGCACCAGCAGAATTGTGTCTTTTTGTTAAATATTTGAAATACGTGTACGCATGTGATTATTTTGAATTGTTTTGTTGCCACATTGCCGCGTAAAAAATAACTATTAGTCATTCGCAAACAGTCATTTTTATTAATATTTGCAATGCTAAAATCCTTAATAATTAATTATTTCAGATTTTGAAATGTGATGCGCGTGTGAATTTGTTAAATGATTGTGTCGTCGCATTGTCACGTCGAGAAATAATTCTTAGCCATTCGGAAATTATTCTTGATACGCTAAGATCTTGAATAATTGCAATATTAATTATCTCAGGTTTTTTTGAAATGTGTGTAAAATATAAATTAATAACATTATTTATGCCGTTTGTTTCCGCTGGATTATGTCGAACGCGACGACATAACAAACATCTAATTACGCAATAAGTACAGGTGTTTATTGAGATGTGTGGTAATGTACAATGTGGTAAGTGTTACATACGCAAGATTAGAATTACACTAAGATCTATAAAAGAGACGCGCGCGAAGTTATGATTTACAGTATTGGAAATGTCAATAAGAACTTTCAAGCCAAAGGTTAGAACTATTTTCTGTCGCGAGACACGCCATTTTTTTTTTTTTAAGAAGTTACTTACGGATGTAATATAAGTTTCCTTATTGTCGTGCAACATTATTGCGTTTTTTTTCACAAATTATGGCAGTGACTCACAGTTAACTTGAATAAGTAATTAAGTTCATTTGTGTTCTCTTGTTTACTCCGATATTATTTATAGTTTCTTCGGAATCGTTAACTGAGTTTTGATGATTAATAATTCTATGATTAGAAATAATTTTTGATTATAAATAAGATTTTATGATAATGAAACTTTTAAAACGTACTGATTCATTGATGCAAAAAAAAAAAAAAAAATAACGTCATTATGTTTAGTAATTATTGCGAATTGAATTGGCATGACTAATAAAGAATAAAATTGCAGCTCTATTATTTATCTATGAATAAAACATTTTTATACTATGTTTACGTAAATCATATAAAAACTCCATCGGGCAAATGTTTATACAAGACGACTTTCTCTCTACGATTCTAGCAAAGTCAAGAATAGTGCGTGATCGTTTACATTTTTTAAATGCAATTATGTAACGAAGAGATTATTTCTCTCATAAGAAAAAGGAATATTGAAATACGCTTCTCGCTGTTAAAATTTTTTTACTGACACGTTCAGCATATTTAAGATTATTATTTTTTACTGACACGTTCAGCATATTTAAGATTATTATTTTTTAAATATACACGGTACCCTGGAAATTGACATTTTTCATATATTCAACATACACACTTAAATAGAAACAAATAAATACACCTATATAAATGCAATCTATATAAATATAAATATTATACATATATATTACACATATATATGTGCAAGTAAGAAATTAAATATTTTTTAATAATAACATAATAATAAATTAATTAACACACAATAATAAACCAATTAAACAAAAAGATTATCCTAACATAATAAAAATTATTCATATCTAGACACAAACACAGCGATAAATACATAGAGCAAATAAACATACGTGACAAGAAATCTATACGATTAATAGATTAATGATTAATGGAAAATTAGCTGGAACAGAAACTTTTCGAGCTGACTTAACTCGAGATCGATCACGTTGGCTGTGAATGATCAATTGATCGGCAGATCTTTGTACATTCTGTAGATAAGTGCGTCGGCCGGCTTCTCGCTGAGCCCCTTGGTCGCCAGATCGTCGGCGAGCATCGCCGCAACTGCCTCGGCAGCCGTTAAACCTAACGAAAGAAAGTCCGTGAATGAAAGAGAGATTAACTGAGTTAATATCGCACGGGATCGGTTCGCGCTTACAGAAACCGTTCGCAAGAAAGCGCCGGACTTTTACCGGATGATCTTGGCGCGATCTTATTACGCGCGTT
The DNA here is from genome assembly GCA_014825645.1 of Pseudomyrmex dendroicus. Taxonomy (NCBI): domain Eukaryota; kingdom Metazoa; phylum Arthropoda; class Insecta; order Hymenoptera; family Formicidae; genus Pseudomyrmex; species Pseudomyrmex dendroicus. The sequence continues at coordinate 14,097 of QVNZ01015950.1, read as the reverse complement.
TCTTCTCGATGCGACGAAACACGCGAATCTCGATCCATAACAATCGTGGAGAATCCACTCGTCTTCACGTCTCACACACCTGTTACGTAATCGTCCGATAAGCGATATCATCATATCGTAAGTCGCGCGACGCTACTTTCCACGAAAGAATTCGGTTTTTACTCTGTCGCGTAATTACGGAAGAGTTGCTTGACAATCACGTAACAAATAAGACGTAAAGAGACTTCGCGTGATCCCTCTCTCCCCGGACTCTTGTTAGTCAATTCATTTTAAAACTTCGACGATCGCTCAACATTCGCAAAAAATCGTTTTCAATAAAATATTATTGATACAAAATTATAAAATTTTAAATAATTAATTTCTAAGCAATTAGAACGTAATTTCTTGTAGTTCGGACTATGAGCAATAAGTTCCGCACAAAGTGATAGTCTTCGGGTGAAAAGTGAGAATAGTAGATACAGTAACAACAATCACACGCAATCATTTAAGATAATTTTCTTTCTCAGCGAAAGAAACAGAGAAATTTTTGTTTTTTTAAACAGTAGTAAAATATTCGCCACATGCTCACCCTGGTTAAGTATAACTCGCACCGGTCCCTTCTCGTTCATTCCTTGAAGACTGATCTTCTGGTCTTTAGCGGACAGTTTCGCCTTCGCGGCACGAACGATCATTAGCTCCTCGCTGGCTTTCTTCAGTTCCAGCGTGAAGTCGCCGACCACATCAGCTGTTAGGAAACACGATACAAGTACAATATTAATTTCTCTATTTACGTATACAATGTCGCAAGATTTCGAGTCATGTGCGTGAGTGTTTTCTTACTAAAGTTCCCGGTAAACAGACCGTCACCGCGTAGCGCCTCCTTTCCTACTTTTCCTGTGAGAATGTATTGAGACTTCACGCGAAGCAACGGCACGCGTATTTTCAAAATCACGCGCATCACGTCGTTCTAAATATAAATAAATTTTTTTTTCTATTTCAATCTTTCGCTAGTTGGCTTAATTAAAAGTAAGAGGTTTTAATTAATTTTACTTCAACATCTTCCTCCGGATGCGCCCGCTTCGTTCTCTGGGTGCTGTTGATGTTTTGAGAAGCGCTGTCATTCGTGTCGTTCTCACCGAAGTGATAGAACAACGTCATGCCCTCCTCGAAGTATCCCTGCTGCTCCTGAAAGGTTCTCGCGTATCTAGGCTGATCCTTCAATCGCTTAGTCTCCATCGCGGCTTTGACCATGTCGTTCCTCTTCTTCAAAGCCTCGCCTTCCGTGAAGTTGTACACGATGAATCTCGTGTTGTCACGAATGTACTGCAACGTGAGAGTTTGATTTAAGACAGAAATCGAATTTTTTGACAAGCTCGAAAAACAAAAAGTACAAGAGAACACTTGTAAGTACTTTCATGACATCATCGATGCCGAAAACCCGTCGATTCTCGCCGGAATCGGCGCCGAAGTTGCCAAAACGTTTCACATTCTCGGCCTTATCGCCCGTGTAGATGATATCGATGAAGCCAGGTCGCTCCGTAATTCCGTGAGATTTTGGTAACTTAACATTGCCCGAAGCTGCAAGACCCGAATACTGTTCTCTATTATATAACGCAGGCGATCTTGCATCAGCTCCATTTTTTAACCTAGTTTCGACTGTTTCCGACGCAGAAACCTGTTTAATATAAATTAGCTTTGAAAGTTACCGAGTTATATTGATAGAGGCTACATACTATCTCGTTTTAAAATGCATGGACTGTTTTTCTCGCATAATATGTATTGCAATATGAATATAATTACCGCGTAACGCAACAGAATTTATATAATAAATAAATAAAAAGAGATCAGTAACGAATTTAAATTTATGTACAATAGATTGTATACAAATTTTCTTTAAACCTCGACATCCTCGTAGCGTCTGCCATTGGCATCTTGTCGCGGTCCGTATTGCCGGTTGCCTTTCTGACTTGCCTCTCTGTATGGTCCACTCTTCGAATCGTCGCAATCGATCGCATCTTCAGTTCGCAAGTTTCCTCGATATTCCTGAAAGTCTCTCTGCGCGTAAACGGGCTGGACGTAAGTCGGGCGTCTGGAATTTTCAAATCTTCCAGAACTCGTCTCGTAATCGCTCGACGCTTTAAAATCGCTTCTGTAAGCGCCGTCGGACGAGACATCGGGACGGAAGAACTGTCGATCGTACTGCCGACTTTGCTCGAATATCCTGGAGTCCTGTTGATTCTGCTGCAATCTGTCGAGACGTTCCTGATAGCGCGAGGACGTTGGTCTGAGAACGTCGGCAGTCTGGCTCACGGGCGAAACTACTGTCTCAAAACTTTCTTTCGCCACGTTCGGTTCTCTCATCGCCGTGTGGAACCTGTACCTGACGGAATCTACGTCTCTGAGATCGCTGTAACTCACGTAGCCGGTCTCGGATTCGCTCAGGTTGGGCTTGAGCGCGCCACGGATCACGTGGATGCTCTCCAGGATGGACTCATTGAGACCGGCGATCTCCAAATTTCTCAGGATCATCCTGTACGTGGCGTTGCCCTCGGACTGATCTACTTTGATCAGCGGTATCCTCAACGGGTCCAGTTTGCCGATTTTAGTCAAACCTCCGGACACCGTCTTGTTCCAGAGTATTCGCGACATCTCCAGCAACGCGCATCTTGCGAGAGTTATCATCGAGAGTATCAGAAGCGCGTGAAAAACAGTCTTTTGCGAAGTTCTCGCCATTTTGTTACACAACGAATTAATTTGGAAATTTTTTTACAAAATTAAAATTCCAAATTTTTAGAGCAGATTTGTTGATAAGAATATTGATCTTTTTTTGTTTTGTTTAGAAAAATAGAAGAAACGTTTCGAGATGTCAATAAGGCACGTCGATCTCCCACACGTAGATCGGCTTGTAGATCAACACGAGCACAATAGCAATGACGACAAATATCAGCAGAAAGCACGCGACGATCACAGCATTCGGTTTAACATACGTTACGTCTCGTCGGATGCGTGATTATTCCGAGCGACATCGTGATAAAGATCGACGAGGATTCGTTGCGTCAGTAATCGAAGGACCAGCAGTGTCTAAACACACAGAGTTTGATCTATCGACTGCAAGTCGGCGATGTGCTCGCAAAACGCTTTTATAACCGATCGTGTAAAAGGACATAGAGGATCTGGGCCACGGACTAGACCAAAGTGGCTCTTAGTCAGACGTCGATATATCGATGCACGACGATTTATTCCTTAAATTCTTCAATTACATGATGTAATGGAGAACAAGGTTCTCGGACGGCCTTCCGTCACAATTACGGCCAGATCCGTCACAAATAGAAATTATCCCTCGAGCAAAACCCCAAATATATATTTTATAAAAATAAAACTACTTTCAAAGAATTTATACAAGAGGAAAATTAAAATGCGTTCGAGTTTTTAATTTTTGTTTCAGTTTTTCATTCGTCAGTCGAAATTTAATGATATCGCGAAAACATGCAAGCCGTTTCACGCTGAACAAGCACATATAGTTGCTGCAGAATAAAGGGGAACGGCGAGGTGATGTTTTAAAATTTGCATAATCGGCGTATTGCGTCGATTCTTTCAATTTAAATTTGTTGCTCAGCATTCTGGACGCACCGAGAATCGTCTCATTTCACGTGAGGATTTCATCCACAATGCATCCTAGCGCAAATTTAGTCGCGGTCTTAGTCTTAGTTACTGCCTTTGCATCTTCTGCGAGATCTCGAGAGATCCGTAAGTAATTTTTTGTTCTTTAAATAAAATAAAAGTGTTTTGCCAAAATTGACGATTTTTTTTTGTAGTTAAGTAAGAAAAAAAAGAGCAATAATCTAACATCACTTAATCTGCTACATGTTTTTCATGAAATGTGTTGTCTATCGCGATTATTGCAGTATTCATATTGAATATTACATTATTACATTTGCAAATTTGCATATTATCGTTTTCTCAGCGTCGTTTCTGAAGATATGTCATCGCAACGATCCGGATCTGAACGAATGCGTAAAGCGAAGCGTGGACTCGTTAAGACCGTATTTGAAGATGGGCATTGCAGCGCTGCAAATACCGCCGTGCGAGCCGCTTCACGTACCGCGGATTGAGATCAATCAAGCAGCTGGTCCGATTTCCATCGAGGCAGTATATACCGACATCAAGATTCAAGGTGGAACGAATTTCATCTTGAAGAACGTTAAGTAAGTCTATAGTGATAGAAAAAATCAAACTTTTCTCGAGTTTAAAACTATTTCGATCCTAAAAATTAAAATAACTTGTGCCATATATAATTTATATTACAAATTCCTTTTAGATATTATTTATTATTTTGTGACTTTATCTTTTATCTAAAAATTGTCATTTCTAGAATTGACGTCGACCAGGACCGCCTCAAACTGAAACTATACCTGCCGCGTCTCGAAATGACCTCGCGATACAACATGCAAGGGAAAATCCTGATGTTGCCCGTAAGAGGAAACGGGGAGGCGCGCGGAAATTTCACGGACATTGACGCACTGATCACCGTTCAGGCCGAGCGTTATGAGTCCCGAAAAACCGGCGAGACCCATTTGCGCGTGACCGACTTCTATATGGACTTCGAGGTTGGCCACGCCAATGTCAAGCTGAACGATCTGTTCAACGGCGACAGCACTCTGTCCACCGCCTTGAATCTGTTTCTGAACGACAACTGGAAGGTGGTGTTGGCCGAAATCAAACCAATTCTCGAAGAGACGATTTCAGAACTCTTCAAGACGTTCACGAACAAGATCTACGCCAAGTTCCCACTGGACACGTTGCTGCCGCCGTAAACACATTGTGTGCTGTATATATTTTTTATATTTATTTTTATACTTGCGTTTATTTTATCTTATAAACAATATGTCTATTTTTTTTACATGAAGAAATTGAATTATGAGATACCGATAATAAAGAACACTTTTTTTGGACAATTGTTACTGACACAATTTACAATTCCAACTATGTATGAGAAATTCTGTTAGATGCACAGTTTCAAAAAGCAAACTTAAATAATTGATTGTATTTATCTTGTATATCTTGCAGATAGCAGCATAAGCGTGGCGTTTTGCTTGACGTGTGTCGAAAAAACAACATCGATGTTTTAAATGCCATTTCGAGTGCGAAAACAAATCTCAGGTGCGGAAATGTGTGTATTCAGGTCATTTTTCACAAATGCACACACATTCGTATTTCGCTTCGCAAACAGAAAACAAATCGAATTTGCATACTACCCAGCAATTAAGCAGCGCGTAATTAGAAAAAGAAATAAAATTAAGCAAATTTCAGAAAAAAATTTTTTAAGCGAGGAAACTAATTTCAATTTTGTTTAACAACTGTTAATTCGTATCTTTCTCTCTGCGTATATCTTTAAAAGTTCCTTCGAACCGTCAACCGTTTCCGTAATCGCGTACATTCGATAATCATCTTTCAGGCTTCGTCAGAAGTTTCGTGAGACGATGAAACACGGCGCCACATGCAAGATTTGTGCAGGAATACATACTTATCGTATTTACATTTTTTTTTCTAAACAAACGCAATTCTTGTCCCTGAAAAAAACTTGGTTTTGCATGTACGTCATCTTATGTAGAAATTACTGGTAGTCTTTGCTTCTATTTCTGCATCGCAATTCTGTCAACAGAGTCTTCTTCTACTCTATAATTACGAGATTTTTTTTCGCAATCTTGTTAAAGATCATTTTCAGTTGCCTCAACGCGTAATTGTGTTATTTTATGCGCTGCATTTACTTGTAAAAATGTGAAACTTCCAGTATTAGAGCGATTTCTTTGAAAATAATTATTATCCAACGTCAATAATATATGATGATACGATTATCGACGTATTCGGTAGATTTCCACACAAGATACTAAATTCATAAAACAGATAATTAAATGTTTTTTTTAATAAACAAACGTTTTTTGTTTCTTTTTTATAATTGTATCTTTGATATAAATCATTGTAATAATAATATGCTAGTAAGTATTGAATATATATAATTTCTAGTATTGAATAATTTCTGTGCAATTAAGCTGTTGCTTTTTTGGTATTAAACTATATAGTTTTGCATTATTAAATACCTAGTCGTATTTTATGTTGCGCACGTTGATTCGAGAAGCGCAATGGTAAAGTCGAAGTTTTCCAGAGAACAATGGAACACATTATAAATAGTCACGGCCAATCAAGTTTTGGACTGTCGGACTGAATAAAAAAAACGGTCTAATTGATTTTATTGTCTTGCAATTTAACGTGCGCGTATATGATTTTCAAATGATCGATCAGCAGCAATGATTTTGTAAATGTAAAATAGAAAAATTACATAAATTTAGATATAAAAAAATAATAATTTTTTTTTCTCTTCTAACTACAAGATACATATTTTTCTATATATAAATAACTCGGCTTACTTATGCGCTATTCGAATTACTGTTTATTCATATAACAAATGTTTCTCTTAAGTATTTGTCACATTATTGATATTTTTCTAAGGAAAATCATTTGTCTTGTCATACTAGAGTTTTCTTCTTAAATAATTTATAGGTGATCGTAAATGTTTTTACAAATAAAAAACAGAAAAAATTCGTTAAAATTTGAAACATATTTCAGAAACACGAGCAATAAAACAAGACAAAGCGTCTCAAAGATCATAGTGTAACGCTAGTTTTATTCAAACATTTTTCTCGTTATACAAGTAAAATAGCGTTTAAAAACAAAGTCCAGGACTTATAATCAAATATGCAAATTTCAATAGCATTTTTTATGATAGAAACAAAATAAGTGGAAAAAAACGGTCGCAACTTCAACGGCGAGTAAGAAGTAAGCGCTTTCAGAGTAGGGGTACCCTCGTGCATATAAGACAGAATATGAAGGGTCCCGTTCTTAGTTTATCACAAAGTAGCCATCCAGGTGTTGGCAGTACATCGATCTTTTCTCGCACTGTTCCTTCTTTCCGCCTGTCTTTCCCGCGTCTTCGATTCCAATTCCGATCTCTAGTAACGCGTGATTATATTCTTCGACTTTCGTGAAAAGAAAAGTTGTTTGATTATTATAAACTACGAGCGTCGATCAAGAGTGTTCTCTTCTCGTAAGTAATCTTTCTCTCGCGAGAAGAACAATCGATTTTCGTGATTCTCTGTTCGCATTTTTGCAGACAATAGTCGGAACGAGAAAGTGACGAGTGTCATATTTTCTCCGAGAAGAGAAAAAGATGTCGTCTGCAAGGATAGCTCTCGTTTTGCTCTTGGGATTCTGCAGCGTTTTCTTGGTGTTCTGCGACGATCAGAACGTCACGGAGACTGCAAGCGGGCTTAATGAGCCGGACTTTGAAACTCGTAAGAATTTCGCAAATTAAAATTATAATTGTTTTTAAATTCTACAGTCCGGCTTCGGCCTTGTGATAAAAGATTAAACACGATTGAATTGTAATTTATTATGCAGCAGATGACTTTGTTAGTCGTCGATAGCGCGGTGCTAATATTTATTAGTCACTTGATCGCTCGACGCTGCAACTCATGCGCATGCTAAATTTTTTACTTCTTACAAGTGTAAGAAAAAACTTTAATTTCAAAATAGTTGCAATTTTAAGATACTATGCAATTGTTTATAAAAAACAGTTTAAAGTTGAAACCTAGTATACAAAAGAAGCAAACTTTCTTGCAAACAATTCTGAAAAGAATTTGTTCAGTAATTACTGATGTACAATTAAAAAATCAGCTGATTATCTTTCGACCTTTAATCACCAATTTTTCATTATTTTATTTTTTATAAGCGTATAAATAGCACATAAAAGAGAAATTAATATGAAATGATTATAGTCGCGCGCGTAATAGTCTCACATCGCGTTTTTATTCGCATTTTCCGCCGAACATCTCGAGCATATCTGCCTTTCCCTTTCGTTACAACGCAAAAGAAAACAATGAGTGTAAGTGTGTGATTACGGAAGCTCATTGTCTCTTTTGATTACACCTGCATTCTCCGCTACCACGATTGCCCACATTCTATCGAGAACACACACAACAACTTTTTCATGTAACTATTAATAAGATAATAATGAACAATTAGTATACAATAATTTAATTGAGACAATAATACATTTTGTAATCCAAAAATTGTGGAAATATTTCATTTAAAAACATTTCAGAAAGCTTCAAAAAAACATTTCTCTAAATTTGCGAAAAAAGTATCTTTTAAAAAATCGCTATGTTTTACATGTTAATCTCTCTTAATATTCTCTTTTCATTCTTGTTCACACTCTTAGCCTTTTAAGTTTTTGGCTTATAACTGGTGCCAGACAGATTGACAAGCTAATTCACGTATCCGAACGCGACGCGGAGGCGACACCGAACAACACGCGCGCACATTGGCCCGCTCTTACCAATATAAATGTCTCGAAACATGGCGTAACATTTCTCGACATGGCGAAGGTTATGTCAGAGATTATGTAATTCCTGGTGTCGAGGATCGGCGGTAATCGTTCGGAGAAAGTACCGGGTTAAAGGCAGCAACGATATATACCAAGTACCGTCGATTCTCGGCTTCGTGCGCTTTACGATACCGAAGTGCGACTTGTCTTGAAGATGAATGTTGGAATCAAATTTACGCAGTAAAATAACATAGCTTTCTTTTTGAAAAGAGGAGACAAAAAAAGTAGACTTTTCGCTTTATTTTAGTTATTTTCAGAAGAAAATACATTTTTAAGATGTTTGTCGCGTAGAATCGATTATTTACATGCAAACTTCTTTAAATTTGAATTAACTCGACTATTCGTATTAAGCGAAAATGCTTTGTAAACGTTTCTAAAATTTCTAATCGTTCTTCAAAGCTGAGATAATTACAATTGTAAATGACACGCGTGTCTTACATGCGTAAGCCCGTTGAAAAAGTTACATTTTAAACTCTAGATGCCAAACTATATTTGCGAAAGTAATAAAAAATTGAAATGCGGTAGATTACCAACATATAATACTATTTTTAAAAAATCGAGAATTATTGATCGTCTAGTTATCAAAATAAAATCACGAAAAAATTGCAATATTTCCCGACACACTTGATTCGAAGCATAGTTAGATAACAGCGACAATAGAGTCATCCTTTGAACAACATGCTTGGATCTTGACTTGGATCTCCACTTTTTGTGTAATTTTTTTCTCTGTCATATTTAAAATTGCATTTAAGCGTTTTTTTTATTATTGTTTTAAATGACAAATTTGATTAAATGTGCGCGATGTTGCCTGGTTTTCTGGTATGCGTCTGTCCGAATAAGTAGTTTGTTCATGTGGTGCAGACAACCGCTACTACAAATTGATCGTATCGGCAAAAAACAAGAATTTACGAACTTTTTGAGCATAATGAATCTACTTATTTATTTTTATACATTAGTGAAATGCTGATAAAAAATAGAGTCTTATAGTAGAGTATTATAGAGAGTACTTTTCTATAGCGTGAAATGAAACTTTTGAATGTACTGTCGCGCGATAAACATCTTAATTGTAAAACATTCTTTAAAACTCAAAAGCAGAATCGGAAAAATCAACTAGAACAAATTAAAAGTTTTGGTAACTTAATAATTTTCTGTCGCAAAAAATCAAGAGTGAAAATACAAGAGACAAATGCTACGTAGTTTTTCTTACACTTGTGAACACCAGAAATCTTGTAACTTTTATCTTTTATTCTCTCTCATTGTCTTCCATCTCGCGCGGGAGTCTCGAGAGTGAAAGTGACGACGTAATATTTTAGTCGGTGATGCGACAAGTCCAGATTCCTGCGCGAGACGTAACATCGTAGCACAAAAAGATTACCGCATCTATATTTAACATAGATTTTAATTACGTAAAGGTCAAGGAGTCCAGAAAAAAGTTTTTTTTTTCTTTCACTTATGTCACTTTTTCCAATCGTCTTACTTCAGTTCTTTTTGTGATATTAGAAATGTAGATGAAGCATGTAGAATGAGCACCGTAGAGATAATATTTTTATATACTTGTCGCGAATCTCACATATGACATATGCGTGTTAATGTAAAAATTAAAAAACAATAAATACGAATATCATAAAGTATTATAAAAATTTAGGTATACATATTACTTAATATCTTAAAACATCAGAATATAAGAAGACGCGAGAGAGAATGATGAAGAGAATGATAAAAAGTTAATAATTATGATAATGTCATATCGTTAAAGATTATATAATAATTTAAATTAAATGCAAAATCATCGAAAAAAAACCGCTTTAATAAAAGCATCAGATTATATTCACAAGGCTATATCATTTACAATAAAGTTATTGCGATCAATACATAAAACATGAGAGAGAATAACACACACACAGAAGTTATGTAATTTATTTAGTAAGATGTTTTTGAAGTTCGATTTTTTTTGCTTATTGAATATTTATTTCCAGACAAATATTGAATATTTGAATATTAATTAATCTTTAGACTACTCGTATTTTTCCGTTAAAAACATGATATTTTTTCTATAATATTTGTATATAAATTGAATTTATTATATCGCGTAAAGTGCTTTAGGTTTCACCTGACTCCGATCCATGCCAAACCGGCAGGCGAATATTATCAAGAATAACGGGTATTAGGAAAACGAATATTACTAATTCAAATGAAGGTTTGATGTAAAATAAATTGTCAATAGAAAAGTTTTATGTAAGAAAGAAACATAAAAACTTTTTTTGCGCGCGTCACTCAAATGATGGTTTGACGTAAAATAAATGATAAATTGTCAGTAGAGAAGTTTTATATAAGAAAAAGAAACGTATAAAAAATTTTTTTACGTCATTTAAAAAAAAATCGTAAATAGGTACTTCTTATTTCAACAAAACTGGTTTTTGGATTTAAGATGAAATAGCATCGATTAATGGTCAGCCTTGCGAGGTCACGAAGGATGAGAGTGATTACGTAAAAATGACACAAAAAAAAGCTGGAAAGTCGCTATAAAGACAGCGCAGAATAAACTTATTCCGTCTTGAAGCGCTCCATTATAACACATTAGTCATTAATATAAAACACGATCAGAAAAAAATAGATAATGTTATGCTACTTCTTTGAAGTAGCAATTGGTAACTGTGATTACTTTTTAATCACACTTTTATCCGATAGTTAAAATAATAGTTAACAAATAATCATTGATTATGCAGAATAATAATGCAAAGAATGATTGAAAACAAGAGTCCTTTTAAGCGTGTTGTTTTAGATTACAGCATTGAATAAATTTGTAACATTGCATAAAAATTCATAAATTATATATAATTATAAAAAATCAATTGAAATAATTTATAATTATAACTTTATTATTATAAAGTAATTAGTGAGAAATCGATCGGAAGTTATTCATAAATACAATTATAATAATATAATTATACAATTTTGCGTAAGAAATAATTATCAGTAGAAAAAAAACATATTAAATAAAAAAATATAATTTAAAAAATAATCTCTCTCAACGATGAAGACTACAGTTTTCATAAATCAGTTAAAAGGTTTTATTTAACATAAGTAAAACAATAACGATAAAAATTACGATAACACAATATTGCGCGTCTTCAAATGTCAGGTCAACATCCTGAGAAATATATAAATCGATAATTCAAGACACAATATGAGAGGAAAAATAAAATACACATATCTAATCATATTAAATAAAATAAAAAAGATATTTGTGAGAAAGATAAATGGAAAATAACGGATGCGCGTTGACCATAAAATTTCACGATTAATCGGTTGTTTAACACGTGTGTTGTGTGTCATTACTATGTTACCATATTATTAATTGCATAATGCTCGTGTTACATAATGCAATCGCTTACCATCTCAACGGGTTTTTTTTCTTCGCAGCCGAGTACCTACTACCGTGCAGCAGGAAAGATCCAAAGATCGACTCTTGCTTTCTTGGCACGCTCACACATATCAGGCCGTACTTAGTGAAAGGTGAGTAAAACGCGCGGTGTCGTATTGCGCGCGTTGTGATTCATCAAAATTGTTGAAGTACTTGTCTACTGCTTGCAAAGTTGCAAGAAAATTTTCAGGTGATTTATAACCGGTGATTTATAACCGGTTAACAATATTTCGCGATCTATACATCTGTTGTCATTTTGCTTGCCAAGCAAGTCGCACGTGAATGATACTTTTTCACGTTTAATTTGCAAAACTAGTTTTATAAATAACAACCGTTCCGGCACACACAACAACAAATTGAAGCCATAAAAAATTTCTGAGGATACATTTTATGTGGATACGTTCATTCATTTATTGCGTGGCAAAAATTTAATTTATTATTTTTTGAAAGAAATCGAAAAAAATCCACACACGATTTTGTAATTGAATTTATATAATACTGATTGAAATGCAACGCGAATCAATTAACAAAGTATCTTCTGAGTAGAAAGAATACGTCAAGTACTGATTGTTACATAAAACGCACATTCTCATGTCGTAAGCGCGTGCCGTAAACTTTCGTCGGAACTTGCTTCGTAAGTATCGCGAAAATTTATACAATGATTTATAATGACGCTTTATGTAACAAACAACAAACGTCGGAAACCTCGTATTACGGCATCGTTTCTCACGTGGTTGCAAAATGTCGCACAGCCAGTCGTCTTGTTAATCTCGCGACTATTCAACATTTGAATCGCGATTTATATAAATCAGACCTGGTTGTGCTTATTGTTTGGTTTTCACAAGAAATTCGAAGTTAAATTTTTATTTCTGATCTACAAAGAATATCGTCGTTTCTTTCCACGAACAACTCACTTCCTCTCTTTTTCGTCTAATCTTTTCTTTCTGTTTCTTGCAATACACATATCTGCTACTTGTAGGCTAAAAATAACTTTTAACACAATTGATAAATATAAGAGTGACTTCAAGAACAACACTTAATAAAGCACGAGAGTCAAGATGTAGAATTAATTACATTACAAATTTTTAATAAAAAATTAATATAAAAATTTTTCTCACAGGTATTCCAGAACTGGATTTACCTCCGATCGAGCCGCTGACGGTCCCGGAGGTGAAGATAGAAAATGGTCAGGGTCCGGTGCGCATCACGGCATATTTCGGCAACGTCACCGTGATAGGACTTAGCAATTACAGCATCCACAAAGTGCGAGTGAATATATCAACTTACAGGTTCGATATTCACGTATCGATTCCCAAAGCGGATCTTCAGGGCAAGTATGATATCAACGGTAACATTTTACTCTTCCCCATACAAAGCCGAGGAGATTTCTGGGCGGTATTCGGTAAATATAAAATATACTAAAATAAATTTCTATACAAATTGACAAGTGTCTTAATTTTATATGTTTGCGTTTAGGCGACTTGAACCTGGTAATTCGTCTTCAAGGTGTAGAAGAGGTGAAAAACGGCGTGCGCTATGTGATATTCAATCGAGTGTTGGTTAACTTCCAACTCAGCCGAGCCAGATTCCGCATAATGGATCAGCAGAACGGCGACAACGTGCTTAACCAGGCGTTAAATCAGTTTCTGAATCAAAACGCCAAAGAGATAATCGAGGAGTTGAAACCGGCGGCCAGCGTCAGCATCTCCAAGGTGCTGAAAACTTTCATAAACATGGCTTTCAGCAAGATACCGCTCAAAATCTGGATGCATGACACGTAATAATTTTTTATTGTGTGTAACAATATGAGTACAAAGTGTGCACACATATATAGAAGAAAAAAAAACTAATTGCGAGTTCCGCAATCGTGGAATAGTATTATAAGCGTAGCGGATATATTATAATTATGGGAAGTAATGTATGAAGATTTCTTAGTGACGTGATTTTCTCCGAATACGATCATGCGTCGAAAATTTAATTACAAGTTGCGTATAACAGATTTTAATTTCGTGTAAAGCAAATTGAAAAAAAGAAAACGAAAAATTAATTCCATATCGAAAATGTCATATTGCGATCTTCATAGCTTTAAACTTGTTACTTTGTAATTTTAAAATCTATGTTACATTTTGTGTTTGATGATACTGTATCGAAGTTAAGCAAAAAAATTATATCTGATATTTGATGCTTTCGCGGTGTGTTGTATTAACATATAAAGATGTTTTTCGGGTTTGAACCGCGTTAGTGTCATTTGTAT